>CM061133.1:243733674-243914991 GCA_030789695.1 Scilla litardierei | reverse complement strand
GACGATAATAGGGCATTAGGCCAAAAAGGACCCCTCTGAATGTACTACTCGAGCCAACCAAGTTATTTATTTATTGGCACACTTGTTCAATTCATTCATTTTAAATTTTAGCCAAGTTTTTTTTTCTTTCTTTTTTTTCGTAAGCAACTCAACACCCATAAATCGAACATAAACATCAATAACGAAGGCCAAATTTCCTCTTCAACTTGAAGACTTTTCTAATAAATCGTGTATACTTAAGCTTTTTTCATCACATTAGCATGCATGAAATAAACTCAAACTATTTCGAGATATTAATCATGGCAATTGAAAATTTTCATGAATAGCATATTAACGAGCAATTCCATGAAGAAAAAAATTAATATTTCAGGCCATAAGCAATTTTTAGAGCTCAATTAACGCATAATCACCCGCATTTGAGGTATACGAAGGAGTTTAAAATGGTGAGATTGGTGGTTCATTCTTTCCTTATGCCATGCTTTTGAAAAATAACCCTAAGTTCTCATACACACACCCCAACTAAAGATGGACATTGTCCTCAATGTCGAAAGGGGTACGAGTTTATTCAAGCAGGCATCCTAGAAAGCATATAAAATTCTACGCTACTGGAAAAAACACACCGTGTTCAAATGGCGGATCCTGAATCTTTAATGGTGGAGGAAGTTGTTCAATTTGATCCTTGCGCTCCTCGGCGATTAATCTTCCTCCTTTAGCTAAATTGGACTCCAGCAACACAACTCCAAGCATCTCTATAAGCTGTTTACCAATGTCCTGCAAGAGATGAGTTATGTCAGTCCAAATTATTTTAAAATTCTTCGCTACAAACATATTCCAAATATAGTCATCAAAATAAGTAAATTAAACTAAAGCAGGTTGATGACTTTTCCCTGAAAGATATGCACTACTCTCGGTATGATGCTCAGTCAATGTGGAGAGGGATAAATGATTTTGGGAAAAAACTGAGGGAGGGGATGGTTTGGGCCAAATAGCGATGATCTTAGAACTCATGTCCCTAGTCGTCTCCTCCTCATGTTCATCCAAAATTGCTAGCTCGTCCTCTCTTTTGCACACACTTCCTGCCATGTCAATGTGTTCCTTCGTGACTTCATCGTGGCATGGCTCGCTCGGTATACCTGCAATAAAAGATAAACTCACATTAGATTCTGGAAATTGAATTTCAAAAGATTTATTTTCTTCTAAGCAAGTGGAAATCAGCTTAATTTTCAATAGATTGTTGAATATGCTGACTCCGAGCGAGGAATTTCTCTTGGAATTGATGGGACGTGGCCTCCTGTGTCTGAATAAGCAGTTGAACTTCATCTTTCAAGTGTTGCAAAGGTACGTCTACGCTTTGCTCTCCTTGATCAAGGCTTGAAGGCTCCGTTGAATCGCACTCTGAAGTCTCTTTCATGATTTCTTCGTTCTCTTGTAAAGACTCCATGTACTTCCACGCCTCTGTCGGCATCATGACACCCAAGAATTCCTGCAGCAGTGGTCGTAGTCCACCTAGGAAGGACTCCATGAGCTCTTTCTTTGTGAAACCATGCTGCGAATAGCTCGATATTATGTCTGTGAACCTCCTCCAGGCCTGAAAGAAAGTTTCACAATCAGTCTGATTAAAACTAACAATCTTGAGCTTCTCCATCCTATGTTTGTGTGCCTTATCATATTCTGCATCATACAAATTGTTTATGCAATAGAATTTCATGTATTCCATATACTCCATTTTTTAAAAGAGAAAACAAAAACATAAAATAAAAAAAATCCTAGACTTTAAGTGGAAGGATCTCACCGAATGTTCCTCCAAACAAACTGAAATCGTAGATCGCAAGTACTGTTGTCCCCGGCAACGGCGCCAAAAACTTGCCTCGAATCGAATGATGTGAGAACTACTCCCAAGCGCAGGAGATCGTGCAAGTAATATCCTGGTGAGTCCAGGTATCGAATCCGCGGGACAACTGACCTGCAAAACTACGAACGTCAATCTGTAAAGAGTAATAATACGATGTTAACCAACCACCTATCAGGTATAATCAAGAGTATCAAGAGTTTGGAATAAGAAACGAAAATCCTGCAATATTTACGGTAACTTCGGTAGGGATACAAGTATGGGGAGTATGTGTTGGGTTTGATTTCGTTAGTGTGTGTGCAATCAATGATTATCAATACCTATTCTATAACTCAACGTTTCGTCCGGTCAGGGCATGAGAACGTCAGAAAGTAAGGCGATCAAGTGAATAAAAACGTGACAAAGGATTAATCACGTGCAACGTCAACTTCATAAAGGAAATCACCACTCATCAAGAATAAGTCCGCAAAGATCAGATCCAAATCAAGCATGCACACATCTCCGTATAACATACTCAAACAATATATAACTAGAAATTGACGAAGCACGCAATTATACAATTAAAATAGGGCGAAAAGATATAGAAATCAACAAATGCGACACCCTAACTACGTCAACACCAACACATATGAAGTGGATGTGCTACAGTTGTGATTTCATTAGGAGTTTATAATCACTGAAATATCATGTCTTTTATATCACACAACGCTTCACCTGGTCAAGGTGTGAAGACGTCGGAAGATGGATCGATAGAAACTAGTCAAAATAGCCATATACGTATCACTAGCAACATTGATTTCATTAAACGATAAACGCAACAATAAGTTCAGATTAGTGAACATGAGTTAGCTAGCCTTGTCAGGGCCTAGCCATATGGGATGTAAACAATATCGACAATAAGCAAATACCCAACAAATACGTTGTAGAAATCAATGTTACGAGCAATTTTGACATGATAATAGGGCTAAATACATGAAATTTATCGACTACATACTCCTAATTACTTCACAACCATAGCACAAGGAGATTAGCCACGCATGGTGCAAAGAAAATCAGATTTCATAGCCAAATACATCGTTTTAATAGCCAAAATACAATGAAATACACCAAATACGGGGTATAAGTTCAAGAATTTATCACCAAATCTCCACTTTAGAACCCAAAACTCCCTTGGAATAGGAAGAATAGCCTCTGGAATTTTTCAGAATTTTCCCCTGGAGAAATACGCACAGTAGCCGCTCCAAAAGTCCCAAAATACGCCAGGATACACCCCAAAACCCTAGAATACGCTTAAATAATAAGCATTGCGGGTTTTGGGGGGTTAACGGGTTCGAAACCCGCTATCCGATACCCGCCTAAGCTCCTGGCCGTTCGATCGGAGGCCAGATCGTTCTCGTGTCGACACGTGGGCTTCAGGTGCCGCCCGCTTCATGCCGATCCGAGATCGCATCGGGTTAAGTTTCGTCCGTTGGATCGACATTGAGCGGCCGAGATCACGCCTTGTCGCCGCTTGGATTCAATCGCTTGCAGGCCTTTGGATTTTCAATCAGCGGCTGAGATCGGGCCATGTCTCCGTTCCATCGCCCGTGGCTTCACTCGTCTCCGGCTCGATCCGCTCCGTTGGATCGGGATCCAACGGTCCTCACAAATCCCCGCTTCCCGCTTTGCTAGCCATTGGATCAGGCGGGAAAACTCCACGATCGTGACACGTGGCACATGGATCGCCCCCGCATCCCGCTTCGCGATTCATCTGGCCGTTGGATCTCGATCCAACGGCCATTAGCTTTTCCCCGCTTTATATGCGTCGTGGCCGCTGGATAAGGATCGGACGGCCCAGATTGCGCCACGTGGCAAGTACTGATTGGGCGTTGGCGGTATTTCTCGTATTTTGAGAGTATTTCTCTATTTAATTGGTAATCTGCATTCAAAAATTCACAGAAATTAGCACAGATCTCAGAAAAATACAAATAAATAGTCGTTGGAATCGTGAGATCGAGACCAAGCTATGAAAAATATAAAATATGCAGAAATACTCAATAAAATTCATGTTTTGTGCACAAATCAAGTAATTTCTCCAATAAATGATGATATGAAAAATACGAATGTATTAGAGACCAATTAGGCATCATATAAGCACAAAATAGGACTAAATAGGGGGTTAAATATGCAATATTCAACCCGAATCACACCCCCCAACTAGCGTTTTGCTAGTCCCTAGCAAAAAGAGCGATGAATACGGATGATTAGTAAAATAATAAATTCTATCAATTGCTTATGGTATGGCTTAATAATACGCTTTCCAACATGATTTTGACCATCAATATACACAATCCATGCACAAGATCAATCACATGATATTTTCTCTAGTTTAATTTGAATAAATAACATGCAAGCATCGTTTTGCGCAAGCGAAAGTATAACACGTCGTTTTTCTCTAGTTTTCTTGTTTCCAAGGAATTGGCATCTCAAAACGATCATTCAAATCATGGGTATTGAAGTTGCTCAGTGTATTCACCATTTCTTTTCTTTTATTAGTTCCGCGTAACGTGCATCATGCAACATTTGCGAAAAAAAAATATAACTTGGATCACTCCATCAAATGAGCGAGGTTCCGGTCAATGGCTCCTAAATCAGACGATAATAGGGCATTAGGCCAAAAAGGACCCCTCTGACTGTACTACTCGAGCCAACCAAGTTATTTATTTATTGGCACACTTGTTCAATTCATTCATTTTAAATTTTAGCCAAGTTTTTTTTTCTTTCTTTTTTTTCGTAAGCAACTCAACACCCATAAATCGAACATAAACATCAATAACGAAGGCCAAATTTCCTCTTCAACTTGAAGACTTTTCTAATAAATCGTGTATACTTAAGCTTTTTTCATCACATTAGCATGCATGAAATAAACTCAAACTATTTCGAGATATTAATCATGGCAATTGAAAATTTTCATGAATAGCATATTAACGAGCAATTCCATGAAGAAAAAAATTAATATTTCAGGCCATAAGCAATTTTTAGAGCTCAATTAACGCATAATCACCCGCATTTGAGGTATACGAAGGAGTTTAAAATGGTGAGATTGGTGGTTCATTCTTTCCTTATGCCATGCTTTTGAAAAAAAACCCTAAGTTCTCATACACACACCCCAACTAAAGATGGACATTGTCCTCAATGTCGAAAGGGGTACGAGTTTATTCAAGCAGGCATCCTAGAAAGCATATAAAATTCTACGCTACTGGAAAAAACACACCGTGTTCAAATGGCGGATCCTGAATCTTTAATGGTGGAGGAAGTTGTTCAATTTGATCCTTGCGCTCCTCGGCGATTAATCTTCCTCCTTTAGCTAAATTGGACTCCAGCAACACAACTCCAAGCATCTCTATAAGCTGTTTACCAATGTCCTGCAAGAGATGAGTTATGTCAGTCCAAATTATTTTAAAATTCTTCGCTACGAACATATTCCAAATATAGTCATCAAAATAAGTAAAGTAAACTAAAGCAGGTTGATGACTTTTCCCTGAAAGATATGCACTACTCTCGGTATGATGCTCAGTCAATGTGGAGAGGGATAAATGATTTTGGGAAAAAACTGAGGGAGGGGATGGTTTGGGCCCAATAGCGATGATCTTAGAACTCATGTCCCTAGTCGTCTCCTCCTCATGTTCATCCAAAATTGCTAGCTCGTCCTCTCTTTTGCACACACTTCCTGCCATGTCAATGTGTTCCTTCGTGACTTCATCGTGGCATGGCTCGCTCGGTATACCTGCAATAAAAGATAAACTCACATTAGATTCTGGAAATTGAATTTCAAAAGATTTATTTTCTTCTAAGAAAGTGGAAATCAGCTTAATTTTCAATAGATTGCTGAATATGCTGACTCCGAGCGAGGAATTTCTCTTGGAATTGATGGGACGTGGCCTCCTGTGTCTGAATAAGCAGTTGAACTTCCTCTTTCAAGTGTTGCAAAGGTACGTCTACGCTTTGCTCTCCTTGATCAAGGCTTGAAGGCTCCGTTGAATCGCACTCTGAAGTCTCTTTCATGATTTCTTCGTTCTCTTGTAAAGACTCCATGTACTTCCACGCCTCTGTCGGCGTCATGACACCCAAGAATTCCTGCAGCTGTGGTCGTAGTCCACCTAGGAAGGACTCCATGAGCTCTTTCTTTGTGAAACCATGCTGCGGATAGCTCGATATTATGTCTGTGAACCTCCTCCAGGCCTGAAAGAAAGTTTCACAATCAGTCTGATTAAAACTAACAATCTTGAGCTTCTCCATCCTATGTTTGTGTGCCTTATCATATTCTGCATCATACAAATTGTTTATGCAATAGAATTTCATGTATTCCATATACTCCATTTTTTAAAAGAGAAAACAAAAACATAAAATAAAAAAAAATCCTAGACTTTAAGTGGAAGGATCTCACCGAATGTTCCTCCAAACAAACTGAAATCGTAGATCGCAAGTACTGTTGTCCCCGGCAACGGCGCCAAAAACTTGCCTCGAATCGAATGATGTGAGAACTACTCCCAAGCGCAGGAGATCGTGCAAGTAATATCCTGGTGAGTCCAGGTATCGAATCCGCGGGACAACTGACCTGCAAAACTACGAACGTCAATCTGTAAAGAGTAATAATACGATGTTAACCAACCACCTATCAGGTATAATCAAGAGTATCAAGAGTTTGGAATAAGAAACGAAAATCCTGCAATATTTACGGTAACTTCGGTAGGGATACAAGTATGGGGAGTATGTGTTGGGTTTGATTTCGTTAGGGTGTGTGCAATCAATGATTATCAATACCTTTTCTATAACTCAACGTTTCGTCCGGTCAGGGCACGAGAACGTCGGAAAGTATGGCGATCAAGCGAATAAAAACGTGCCAAAGGATTAATCACGTGCAACGTCAACTTCATAAAGGAAATCACCACTCATCACGAATAAGTCCGCAAAGATCAGATTCGAATCAAGCATGCACACATCTCTGTATAACATACTCAAATAATATATAACTAGAAATTGACGAAACACGCAATTATACAATTAAAATAGGGCGAAAAGATATAGAAATCAACAAATGTGACACCCTAACTACGTCAACACCAACACATATGAAGTGGATGTGCTACGGTTGTGATTTCATTAGGAGTTTATAATCGCTGAAATATCATGTCTTTTATATCACACAACGCTTCACCCGGTCAAGGCGTGAAGACGGCGGAAGATGGATCGATAGAAACTAGTCAAAATAGCCATATACGTATCACTAGCAACATTGATTTCATTAAACGATAAACGCAACAATAAGTTCAGATTAGTGAACATGAGTTGGCTAGCCTTGTCAGGGCCTAGCCATATGGGATGTAAACAATATCGACAATAAGCAAATACCCAACAAATACGTTGTAGAAATCAATGTTACGAGCAATTTTGACATGATAATAGGGCTAAAGACATGAAATTTATCGACTACATACTCCTAATTACTTCACAACCATAGCACAAGGAGATTAGCCACGCATGGTGCAAAGAAAATCAGATTTCATAGCCAAATACATCGTTTTAATAGCCAAAATACAATGAAATACACCAAATACGGGGTATAAGTTCAAGAATTTATCACCAAATCTCCACTTTAGAACCCAAAACTCCCTTAGAATAGGAAGAATAGCCTCTGGAATTTTTCAGAATTTTCTCCTGGAGAAATACGCACAGTAGCCGCTCCAAAAGTCCCAAAATACGCCAGCCCCCCCAAAACCCTAGAATACGCTTAAATAATAAGCATTGCGGGTTTTGGGGGGTTAACGGGTTCGAAACCCGCTATCCGATACCTGCCTAAGCTCCTGGCCGTTCGATCGGAGGCGAGATCGTCTCTCGTGTCAACACGTGGGCTTCAGGTGCCGCCCGCTTCACACCGATCCGAGATCGCATCGGGTTAAGTTTCGTCCGTTGGATCGACATTGAGCGGCCGAGATCACGCCTTGTCGCCGCTTGGATTCAATCGCTTGCAGGCCTTTGGATTTTCAATCAGCGGCTGAGATCGGGCCACGTCTCCGTTCCATCGCCCGCGGCTTCACTCGTCTCCGGCTCGATCCGCTCCGTTGGATCGGGATCCAACGGTCCTCATAAATCCCCGCTTCCCGCTTCGCTAGCCGTTGGATCAGGCGGAAAAACTCCACGATCGTGACACGTGGCACATGGATCGCCCCCGCATCCCGCTTCGCGATTCATCTGACCGTTGGATCTCGATACAACGGCCATTAGCTTTTCCCCGCTTTATATGCGTCGCGGCCGCTGGATAAGGATCGGACGGCCCAGATTGTACCACGTGGCGAGTACTGATTGGGCGTTGGCGGTATTTCTCGTATTTTGAGAGTATTTCTCTATTTAATTGATAATCTGCATTCAAAAATTCACAGAAATTAGCACAGATCTCAGAAAAATATAAATAAATAGTCGTTGGAATCGTGAGGTCGAGACCAAGCTATGAAAAATATAAAATATGCAGAAATACTCAATAAAATTCATGTTTTGTGCACAAATCAAGTAATTTCTCCAATAAATGATGATATGAAAAATACGAATGTATTAGAGACCAATTAGACATCATATAAGCACAAAATAGGACTAAATAGGGGGTTAAATATGCAATATTCAACCCGAATCACACCCCCCAACTAACGTTTTGCTAGTCCCTAGCAAAAAGAGCGATGAATACGGATGATTAGTAAAATAATAAATTCTATCAATTGCTTATGGTATGGCTTAATAATACGCTTTCCAAAATGATTTTGACCATCAATATACACAATCCATGCACAAGATCAATCACATGATATTTTCTCTAGTTTAATTTGAATAAATAACATGCAAGCATCGTTTTGCGCAAGCGAAAGTATAACACGTCGTTTTTCTCTAGTTTTCTTGTTTCCAAGGAATTGGCATCTCAAAACGATCATTCAAATCATGGGTATTGAAGTTGCTCAGTGTATTCACCATTTCTTTTCTTTTATTAGTCCGCGTAACGCGCATCAAGCAACATTTGCGGAAAAAAAATATAACTTGGATCGCTCCATCAAATGAGCGAGGTTCCGGTCAATGGCTCCTAAATCAGACGATAATAGGGCATTAGGCCAAAAAGGACCCCTCTGACTGTACTACTCGAGCCAACCAAGTTATTTATTTATTGGCACACTTGTTCAATTCATTCATTTTAAATTTTAGCCAAGTTTTTTTTTCTTTCTTTTTTTTCGTAAGCAACTCAACACCCATAAATCGAACATAAACATCAATAACGAAGGCCAAATTTCCTCTTCAACTTGAAGACTTTTCTAATAAATCGTGTATACTTAAGCTTTTTTCATCACATTAGCATGCATGAAATAAACTCAAACTATTTCGAGATATTAATCATGGCAATTGAAAATTTTCATGAATATCATATTAACGAGCAATTCCATGAAGAAAAAAAAATTAATATTTCAGGCCATAAGCAATTTTTAGAGCTCAATTAACGCATAATCACCCGCATTTGAGGTATACGAAGGAGTTTAAAATGGTGAGATTGGTGGTTCATTCTTTCCTTATGCCATGCTTTTGAAAAAAAAACCCTAAGTTCTCATACACACCCCCCAACTAAAGATGGACATTGTCCTCAATGTCGAAAGGGGTACGAGTTTATTCAAGCAGGCATCCTAGAAAGCATATAAAATTCTACGCTACTGGAAAAAACACACCGTGTTCAAATGGCGGATCCTGAATCTTTAATGGTGGAGGAAGTTGTTCAATTTGATCCTTGCGCTCCTCGGCGATTAATCTTCCTCCTTTAGCTAAATTGGACTCCAGCAACACAACTCCAAGCATCTCTATAAGCTGTTTACCAATGTCCTGCAAGAGATGAGTTATGTCAGTCCAAATTATTTTAAAATTCTTCGCTACGAACATATTCCAAATATAGTCATCAAAATAAGTAAAGTAAACTAAAGCAGGTTGATGACTTTTCCCTGAAAGATATGCACTACTCTCGGTATGATGCTCAGCCAATGTGGAGAGGGATAAATGATTTTGGGAAAAAACTGAGGGAGGGGATGGTTTGGACCCAATAGCGATGATCTTAGAACTCATGTCCCTAGTCGTCTCCTCCTCATGTTCATCCAAAATTGCTAGCTCGTCCTCTCTTTTGCACACACTTCCTGCCATGTCAATGTGTTCCTTCGTGACTTCATCGTGGCATGGCTCGCTCGGTATACCTGCAATAAAAGATAAACTCACATTAGATTCTGGAAATTGAATTTCAAAAGATTTATTTTCTTCTAAGCAAGTGGAAATCAGCTTAATTTTCAATAGATTGCTGAATATGCTGACTCCGAGCGAGGAATTTCTCTTGGAATTGATGGGACGTGGCCTCCTGTGTCTGAATAAGCAGTTGAACTTCCTCTTTCAAGTGTTGCAAAGGTACGTCTACGCTTTGCTCTCCTTGATCAATGCTTGAAGGCTCCGTTGAATCGCACTCTGAAGTCTCTTTAATGATTTCTTCATTCTCTTGTAAAGACTCCATGTACTTCCACGCCTCTGTCGGCGTCATGACACCCAAGAATTCCTGCAGCTGTGGTCGTAGTCCACCTAGGAAGGACTCCATGAGCTCTTTCTTTGTGAAACCATGCTACGGATAGCTCGATATTATGTCTGTGAACCTCCTCCAGGCCTGAAAGAAAGTTTCACAATCAGTCTGATTAAAACTAACAATCTTGAGCTTCTCCATCCTATGTTTGTGTGCCTTATCATATTCTGCATCATATAAATTGTTTGTGCAATAGAATTTCATGTATTCCATATACTCCATTTTTTAAAAGAGAAAACAAAAACATAAAATAAAAAAAAAATCCTAGACTTTAAGTGGAAGGATCTCACCGAATGTTCCTCCAAACAAACTGAAATCGTAGATCGCAAGTATTGTTGTCCCCGGCAATGGCGCCAAAAACTTGCCTCGAATCGAATGATGTGAGAACTACTCCCAAGCGCAGGAGATCGTGCAAGTAATATCCTGGTGAGTCCAGGTATCGAATCCGTGGGACAACTGACCTGTAAAACTACGAACGTCAATCTGTAAAGAGTAATAATACGATGTTAACCAACCACCTATCAGGTATAATCAAGAGTATCAAGAGTTTGGAATAAGAAACGAAAATCCTGCAATATTTACGGTAACTTCGGTAGGGATACAAGTATGGGGAGTATGTGTTGGGTTTGATTTCGTTAGGGTGTGTGCAATCAATGATTATCAATACCTTTTCTATAACTCAACGTTTCGTCCGGTCAGGGCACGAGAACGTCGGAAAGTATGGCGATCAAGCGAATAAAAACGTGCCAAAGGATTAATCACGTGCAACATCAACTTCATAAAGGAAATCACCACTCATCACGAATAAGTCCGCAAAGATCAGATTCGAATCAAGCATGCACACATCTCCGTATAACATACTCAAACAATATATAACTAGAAATTGACGAAACACGCAATTATACAATTAAAATAGGGCGAAAAGATATAGAAATCAACAAATGCGACACCCTAACTACGTCAACACCAACACATATGAAGTGGATGTGCTACGGTTGTGATTTCATTAGGAGTTTATAATCGCTGAAATATCATGTCTTTTATATCACACAACGCTTCACCCGGTCAAGGCGTGAAGACGGCGGAAGATGGATCGATAGAAACTAGTCAAAATATCCATATACGTATCACTAGCAACATTGATTTCATTAAACGATAAACGCAACAATAAGTTCAGATTAGTGAACATGAGTTGGCTAGCCTTGTCAGGGCCTAGCCATATGGGATGTAAACAATATCGACAATAAGCAAATACCCAACAAATACGTTGTAGAAATCAATGTTACGAGCAATTTTGACATGATAATAGGGCTAAAGACATGAAATTTATCGACTACATACTCCTAATTACTTCACAACCATAGCACAAGGAGATTAGCCACGCATGGTGCAAAGAAAATCAGATTTCATAGCCAAATACATCGTTTTAATAGCCAAAATACAATGAAATACACCAAATACGGGGTATAAGTTCAAGAATTTATCACCAAATCTCCACTTTAGAACCCAAAACTCCCTTAGAATAGGAAGAATAGCCTCTGGAATTTTTCAGAATTTTCTCCTGGAGAAATACGCACAGTAGCCGCTCCAAAAGTCCCAAAATACGCCAGCCTACGCCCCAAAACCCTAGAATACGCTTAAATAATAAGCATTGCGGGTTTTGGGGGGTTAACGGGTTCGAAACCCGCTATCCGATACCCGCCTAAGCTCCTGGCCGTTCGATCGGAGGCGAGATCGTCTCTCGTGTCAACACGTGGGCTTCAGGTGCCGCCCGCTTCACACTGATCCGAGATCGCATCGGGTTAAGTTTCGTCCGTTGGATCGACATTGAGCGGCCGAGATCACGCCTTGTCGCCGCTTGGATTCAATCGCTTGCAGGCCTTTGGATTTTCAATCAGCGGCTGAGATCGGGCCACGTCTCCGTTCCATCGCCCGCGGCTTCACTCGTCTCCGGCTCGATCCGCTCCGTTTGATCGGGATCCAACGGTCCTCATAAATCCCCGCTTCCCGCTTCGCTAGCCGTTGGATCAGGCGGGAAAACTCCACGATCGTGACACGTGGCACATGGATCGCCCCCGCATCCCGCTTCGCGATTCATCTGACCGTTGGATCTCGATCCAACGGCCATTAGCTTTTCCCCGCTTTATATGCATCGCGGCCGCTGGATAAGGATCGGACAGCCCAGATTGTGCCACGTGGCGAGTACTGATTGGGCGTTGGCGGTATTTCTCATATTTTGAGAGTATTTCTCTATTTAATTGGTAATCTGCATTCAAAAATTCACAGAAATTAGCACATATCTCAGAAAAATATAAATAAATAGTCGTTGGAATCGTGAGGTCGAGACCAAGCTATGAAAAATATAAAATATGCAGAAATACTTAATAAAATTCATGTTTTGTGCACAAATCAAGTAATTTCTCCAATAAATGATGATATGAAAAATACGAATGTATTAGAGACTAATTAGGCATCATATAAGCACAAAATAGGACTAAATAGGGGGTTAAATATGCAATATTCAACCTGAATCAGACATGTGCCTACACGTTTATGACGATGCGCTAGATATATATATATATATATATATATATATATATATATATATATATATATATATATATATATATATATATATATATAGAATAATGGAGAAGTGCTGATAGCGCTGGAAATTTTTCCAGCACTGTCAGCGATCTGTGGTCGATAGAGTATTTTTTTTAAAAAAAATTTTCAGTTGGTAGATATACTTGTTAGGTATCTCCTCACAAATTTTCTGGTCGATGCAATGCCGTTTGAGCTTCCATTCATCGATTTCAAAAACGTTGCGCAAAACTGTCCACAGTTTTGCGCAACGTTTTTGAAATCGATGAATGGAGGCTCAAACGGTGTTGGATCGACGTGAAAATTTATGGAGAGATACCTAACAAGTATATCTACCAACTGCAAAAAAATATTTTAAAAAAATACTCTATCGACACCAGACAGCGCTGTCAGCACTTCTCCATTATTCTCATATACATATATATATATTTATACATATATACACATACATACATACATATACATACACACACACACATACATACATACATATACATACACACACACATACATACAGACATATACATATGTATGTGTGTATGTATATATGTATACATACATACATATATACATACATACACACATACATATACATACACACACACATACATACACACATACATATGTATGTGTGTATGTATGTATGTATACATACATATACATATACATATGTATGTGTGTATGTATGTGTGTGTGTATGTATATGTATGTGTGTATGTATGTATATATGTATGTATGTATATGTATATACCTCTCTCTCTCTCTCTCTCTCTTCTCTGTCCCTCCCTCACGCATGCACAATTACAGCAGAAGGCAACGCTGCGACGAGGACCGGAGGTGCCAGTAGGGGCACGACGGTGGGCGACGTCGGTGGCGGGGAGGGGCAGTGCAGGCAGTGGAGGCGGGAAGGGCGCCCTCGGGTGTAGAGTCTCGACGAGCTCGAGCTAAGGGCGTGCCGGCGACGGAGCTCGCAGGTCGTCGGTTGGAGTGAGGAGATGACGTATGAGCATGGCGTCGAAGGGGGAACTTGGCTACATTGTGCTCGAACAGCAAAGTGGAGGGATGTCGGTGTGAGGCGGAGTGATGACGGGGACGATCGACGGTGGGGAGCAGCAGTTGGCAGAGCTCGTCGGTGGAGGGCAGAGCTCATCGGTGGTGCTTCGGTCTTCGTCGAAGGAGTTTGGGAGGATCACGGGGTGGCCACGTCAAAGCTCGCCAGAGAAGTGAAGGGGTTGACTGGAGTTTGGGTGGTTGGGCTATTGGGGTTTACATGGCAAAGGGGCCGAGGAGGGCAGGTCGTCGGATGGAGAAAACGGTGGTTGGCTGCGGAGCTCGCGACAGTTCGCCAGTGTGAGGCACGAGGAGGGGGAGTTGCGGCGATGGGTTTGCATCCACTTGGAGTTGAAGGGGTGTGGGTGATATGAGGTTAATGGAGGAAATGAGGGGGGTTTATATAGGGTTAGTGATATAATATAATATTAACTATAATTAATTTGGGTAATCAAGAGGTGGGTGAAAGAGAGTTGACTAAGTTAAGAAAAGGGATAATGCATGAACCTCATGGGCTACTTACAGGGTGGATTAGGGTTAATTAAGATAAGTAATTAGTTTAGTTAAAAACGTAATCAGGTAAAAGGTAATAAAATATATGAAATTACGATTTTGCCTCTGAAACCAAATGTCTCCGAAAAATTCCAGAAAGATAACCACGGGGTGAGGATCATGAAAATGACAGCCGTTTTAGATTTTGAGCTATGGAAATATGATTTTTGAGGTAAAACGTGTCTATCGATCGTGGGTTATGGGTTTGCAGGTTTTGAGTCGATTTGGCCCCAGAAAATATCTAAAAATTACAGAGAATAATTAAAGATCATAAAATCATGTTTATAACGGTTTAAAACTATTTTTATAACATTTATATAAAAAAATATTTAATAAGACCATTTCAATGATATTTATAAAAAATATTTAAAAATCATATAAACCTATTAAAAATATCTTTGGAAGTATTTATACTATAAAATACATATTGACAAATTCAGGCCGTTACAGTTCACATTGTGAATATTCAAAATGATGCTTACATTCAAAACATATATGCCATTGCTCAATATACCAGAACCAAGAAATATGTCTTTATTGAAAATTTTCATAACATTGTATTTCAATAGAAAGTTGTAACATTACTTATCTAATAAGAAAATGGATAAAAGATTACATATCAAATTTGGTACTTGTAGCAATTGTGCAATATTAAAATCTTGCCATGCGGCAGTCCAAGGTGGAATTCCCCTACGACAACAACATCAACTCTTACTACAGTTCTAACTTATCGGGTCATTTCATCATCTCTCAGCTTCCTACCTTTTCTAAACCCTTGCAACAAATTACAAATGTGAGAACCAGCTCCGGTATCTAATACCCAAGTAGTATGAGAAATAGAGAGTATGCTTTGAATTATGAACACATCTGAAGATGTGGCATCACCATTCCCCTTCTTCTTTAAAGACTCCAAATAATCATTGCAATTTCTCTTCCAGTGCCCCTTATTATGATAATGAAAACATTCAGCTAATGCAACTGCCTTTCTCTTACCCGTCACATTTTTAACTCCACCTTTAGGCTTATAGCCTTCTTCTTTCCCTTGGCAGAAGCATTGGAATGGGAAGAAGGCTTAGTAAGCATGACTGGCATTTTCTCTTTGGAAAAGGAGCTCTCAGCCTGTCTCAACATATTAAGGGGCTCTGGAAGTGTTGGTTCCAATTTGTTCATATTGAAATTCAATATGAACTGAGAGAAGGTGTTAGGAAGAGATGTTAGAATTGTATCTGTATATAATGCACTATCCATGACAAACCCCAATTGTTTCAACTCCTTAATATGATTAATCAGCTTGAGAACATAGTCTTGGACTGGTGTGCCAGCTGTTATCTTCGATTGAAACAATTTCATCAAAACCTCAAATATTGAAATTTGATATTGCTCCTATATAACTCTTTTACATGTGTAAATATGGATTAAATATCCATATTCTTGTGCCTCCTTTGCAAATCATTGTCCATGGAAGCTAGCACGAGGTATTTGGTAGGAGCACAGTCTTGCATCCATACTTTGAAGAACTCTTTCTCCTCAGTAGTGGAATCAGCAATTGGTTCTTTGGGAGGTGTTGCATCTCATATGTCTATCAGTTTTTCATAAGTCAATGCAATCTTTATGTGTCTCAGCCAATCTATATAATTAGGTCTAGTGAGCTTGTTCTTTTCAAAGATAAGCTTTAGGCCAAACATTATGCAGCAAGCATGATATTTAAAGAGTTATGATAATGAAAGAAGATGTTCATAAATGATTAGATTGGGTTTTACCTAATTATTTCTTCAACTAATTTTACGAATATCCTCAACCTAGAAGATAGACGAAAATTATCGATTTAATTTTATAATGGGAATTGGGATCTAGCTATACTGAGATTGATAATCTTGACCGATGCCAACAAGTTATCTTTCTCTGTAGAAGGTAGACAAACTCATTGTCGATTGCAACACTTGCAATTCCCAATTATGGTTTTTGCCTCAACCCTTTATGACCTTGACCGCCGCCAACAAGTCATAAAGTTTAGTCAAGTCCAACATGTTCATTTTGTATTCAGTAGGATGACTGATATATACCCTTGACCGTTGCCAACAAGGCTCATATTCTGACCCTCTAAATCCATCTCATGGTAGCAAAAGTGCATCACCTAGTATTGAAATGCCATAGCTTGACCGCTGCCAACAAAGTTCTCTATACTTATGAAATGTTAGAAGGCTACTGATAATCATTAAAAGGATTTTAACTGTAATGGATTTGACATGAATGGAGAGACTAAGTCATGTAATTCGATTGTATAAGACAATTCGGCGCTAACCACTTGGCCATGCTAATACAGTAAGGAGAGGGAGGTTTTTCGTGGCTTGAATCACCAAAGACCATGTTCCTTTCTTTAAGAACCTCTTACAAACATGCCTTTCTTAGTTAAACACCAATATGAAAGTAGAATTGCAGAGCCAGTAAAATTCACACTCCTTTTGTAACTCCAACTTCTTTGGGTTTACATCTACTAATTAATCCAATTAATTAGGTTCTATGCGAAACACATTTCATTTACAAATTACTTTTGCAAACGAGCAATATTTTGCAAGCAACAGAAGTGATTTTAATTTTAGCAAGTGACCCCACGAGCAATTATATATTCATACACACACACACACACACACACAATCACTTCATAATTATTTGGACCAAGAGACAATGTTATACAACGTTAGGTTAGATTATTAACTACAGAGCGATTACAGATTCCTTGTAATTATTTAGCCAATAATCTCATTATTGATAAACTACTCATGATCACATCATAAAGGAATTCTAAAACCATTTTAAAATTTCATTCCAAAAAATTTTTGGCATAAAATTCTACTAAGATTGTAGTTTGCATGAAGAACAATTCTTAGCGTTGTTATCTCATAACAAAACATGAAAACCATCCAAAATTTTATCTTATAAAATTCTTTACAGATTTAGCTTTCATGAAAAACAATTTTTATCTTTGTTATCACATAACAAATCATGAAAACAGAGTCTTTAAAACAGCTTAAAACTAGATTGCAACGTGGCTCTGGTACCACTGTAAGTACATGAAGCTAGTGTATCTAAACTTTTTAAATGGAACATAAGAAGATTGAAATTCAAAATTTTCTATAAAATAGCGTACATGCATGCCAAAATACTACTACAATCTAATGCTGTAATAAAGATGTACCTTGGCGTGAGTATACTTTAGTGATACACACGAGTTCTGAAACTTTTTCGGTGAGGTTCCAAACCTCGCTCACCAACCAGTGCCTTAGTTGATTCACCTTGACAATGTTCTTCTTCAAGATCCACGAGTCCTCTGGGGATTCGAACCGGCCTCCAAGCATTGCTAGTTCTTGAAGGGAGGAGAAGAAAAAACTATAATGGAATCATTTCTTAGGGAATATTTATACAAGCAAAGAGAGGATCAACACTACGTTGCTACTCCTTGTAAGAATAGTTCAATGATGCAAAGAGAGTAAGGAATGGCGATCTATTTATATGCAATGAAAGGAGGGGTGGTTTACGCATGAATATTTCTTTGTGAAACATGTGTAAAAGAAGGAGAAGACAAGCATGATCAAAAGTCCAACTTATTTTAGGCTAATTAAGAGTATAATTTGACTCTTGATCCCATGCAAAAATAAATAACATATGCTAAAATTTTTAGTCCAACAAATTGTGGCATTGCTTATCTCATTAGATAGTAACAATTACTAGTTGTAAGCTGAAAATTTCTTGATTAAAATATAGTAGTAAAACGCACTTGTACCGGGGTTCGATGGCCAGAAAACACCAAGAATGGCAGCCCAATTTGTGGATAAGAGGGCTACCTCTGGCCTACTAGGGGTTTCCCTTAACTGTTGACCAAAGTGCAGCTCTGGCTGCAACCAGAGAGCGGCCCTGGCTGCAGCCATAGGGCTGCTCTGGCCAGCCACAGTCAATCGCTGAATCCCCTTGTGTTCTTTGTTTGTGTAAGGTGTTCGCGACTGTTTACGTCCATTTCATCTCATGTAATCGCAACGCTTTGCGACATGTTACATCCCACACATTCGCAAACTCTATGCGACGTGTTTTAGGTCTTCTCCAATGATCACAACTCTTGTAATCTTTATAGATCTCTAATGATTACAAACCTTGCGATCGATTATGCACTCGCAACTCTTTGCGACACGTTTATGATCATAACTCTTGTGATCGATTTCTCGTATATCTTATATACATAAAGTTTGTTCTTACGCTTTTCATGACGAGTCATCATCTGTGTGAGAATCTAACGTCTAGATTCCTACTTCAGTAATGACATGTCCTTATCGTGTCACAGATCGATAGCTATGCTAGCTGCACGTGTCGACCCCCATTTTGGAATCGTTATTATATGGTTAGTGTGAGCCTAGAATCTCAACGATTAAAGCTTGGGCCTTACAATGACAAACATAGTGTAGTCCAGTTCCTTCATCTTAACTATGTTGCTAAGGCGTCTCAGGTCTGGATATTGTCACACCCTACTAGTCCTTAAATGCCTTGAGTCAAATGTGATCACATAGTTTAATGGTTGGAGGACACAAGTTCATTGCCTACCCTGGCCAGGGATTTCACTATAGATATATTGACTACATGCGACACTAACCTCTTATACCTGAGGAGACAAATCCTGTCTAGATGGCCACTCTCTTCACACGTTTTGAACTATACCTAGCAAGTACCTACGTATCAGGCGCAATGCCAATGTTCTGTAAAAGACCAAGCATAGCTTCCTATGTGCAAGGTCATTTAGCACATCATTGGTCGTAAGGACTACACTGCATCTACTGCCAACTGATAAGTTATGTTGACATTCAGAGTATGTTTACCGTACAGATGCATCTGAGCAAGTCGTTCTGTGAACTTGTTCTCTAACAAACTGTCACGTCCCGTTCTCCAAAATGCCCGAAAATGCAAAGCTTTCCGAGGCATATATAGAGAATGGAAGATGACATGCCTACGACAGTATTTAGACCCATGTATTTGACCCATTGACTTTAAATAATACCCAGCATAAATGGAATATAATGATAAAAATCTCATAGGCCACTACAAATGCTAGACTAGTACAGACGCATATAAAAGAACTATTGCATCTACTCCAACACAGAATAATTCATAGTCACAGCACAGAGTCATACAATAATTACACACACACAGAAAAAGGGATATGAGCTGTCGGTGTAGGAAATTTCCTACACTTGCCCTCCAAAAACTTCATTTTCCATCATTTTTTTGAATATCAACACCATTCATCTTTTTCTACATAACATAGAAGATAAAAATATCAAAAATCAAGTGAATCCAATATTTCTTGACCATCGATCCGATTGTTGCAAATTCAAAGGGTTTAAAACAATAGAACTTTTGTACCGAGTGGATCATTGGTCAAACCTACTAGGGTCCATCCATCTTTGGTGGTTTGGGGTTTTAGAACATGTATAACAACCCCAAACAAATTTTTTTAAAAAAATTATGTAAAATGAGGTTTTTGGAGGGCCTTGCCTCATATTTCCTCTCGCATAAAGCAACCAAGTACAACCAAGTACAAGCCCATGTAGGCTTATACTTGGTTGCTTTATGTGAGAGGGATTATGAAGAAAAGCCTCATATGGCGTATATATATATATATATATATATATATATATATATATATATATATATATATATATATATATATATATATATATATAAGGTAAGTGAGTATGTATATCCATGCAAAAAGAATGTACAAGTAACCACAGCAGAGCTAATAGTGGAACAACGCTGGAAGAGGCAAAGAGCAGTCACCAGCTACATGAACGGACAAGCACCAGACCCACCTGGGATGTAAGGGGACAAGAAAAACTATAGCTGCACACCAACCAAGGGTCAAACAAGCCCCCAGTTTCCAAAAATGGCACCAGACTCATAATCGTCCTACTCAAGGGGAGGGGTCGCCGCCGCAATATCCAAGGAGATCTTGGCAAGGAGGGACACTCTCAAAAGCGACTGGGACTGAAAATGCGGCAGTTCCGCTCCTTCCAGATATCCAAACTGTAGTCGAAAGACCCAAAAGGGTACGTCGCCCCACAGCAGAAAGATTCCCCTGGCTCCAAACCGACGTCTAACGAAGTGCGCTACGACGTGCAGGGATCTGAAGCAAGAGGAAAGGCCCAGCTTGAGCCGACAGGACTCCCACAAGAAAGAACTATACTCACATCTGAAGAAGAGATGTCTGGCAGTCTCAGGGAGAGAACCACAAAGCACACAGGTGGCCTGATCAATAATACCATGACGGGCCAGCTGATGAGAAGTAGGAAGGTGATTCGGGAGCGCTCGAAGGAGGGAGAGGGCATATTTGGGCACATGCCCTGGATACCAAACAACGGATCGAAGACGAAAAGGGGGGAAATGCGACGTGCAGAGGACCAGGCAGAACAAAGAGAGCAACCTCCATCAGGAATCCACTCCCAAGTGTCAGGTTCATCCCCCAGAGTAACTGCTGCAAAGTGAGCATCAAGATGATCAACACATCAGAGGATCCTCCAAGCCCTCCCATCCCAAAAATCGGAGACAAGACCGTAGCAGGAAGAAGCCAGAGGGATGCATCTGCTGGTAAGAAGGCCATATGGGAGCCAGGGATCATACCAAAAAGATGTAGTATGGCCATTACTGATAACCCGACACAGGCACCCAGAGGAAGCACCACGAGCACAGAGAACGTGCTTCCAGGACCCAGAGTCCAAAACAGCGGGGGCACACAGAAAGAAGGGGGTATGCTTCAAGTACACACCCCTCATGTAAACAGCCCAAAGGGATGGAGAATGGAGTAGATGCCACATAAGCCTTATCCCAGCAGCAACCCCAACCTCTTGGAGGGAGTGGAGACCAATCCCTCCCTCGCTACGGGGTAAGCACATATCCCCCCCCCCACTGCCAGAGGTGAAGCTTAGACCCCTAAATAAAATCCTTGCACATACGATCAATGGTGGCCAGAACGGTGTTGGGAATGCAGAACGACTGTATCCAGAAGGAGAAAAAGCCATGAATAACAGTCCGGACCAATATAATGCGTCCCATTGCCGAGAGTAACCTGGAGGACCACCCCGCAAGCTTGGCCTTGCATTTGTCAACGAGGTCGGCATATAACTTCACTGCCAGGTAGGTGGTGGAGAAAGGGAGGCCCAAGTATCTGACATGGGGAGTGGCAATCGGGATGCCCAGAAGGGAGGATAACACATCACCGGCCCTGCACCCTTTACTAAGGAGAAGCTTGCTCTTCCCCTTGGTGACCTCCAAACCAATGAAGAGGTGGAAAGTGGCCAAGAGACTATTAATCAACCCAAAAGAGTCTGCATCGACCTTGCAGAACACTGGCATATCATTAGCAAAGAGAAGATGTGAGGGGATACCCTGCACACCACGCCTGGGGGGTGAATAGCTCCAGAGTGGGAGGCGGTGTCCATAAGGATGGTAAAAAACTCCATGACAATAACAAAGAGGAAGGGTGAGATCGGAACCCCCTGCCTAATGCCCCGATTTCCACCAAAGAACCTCGCTGGAGAGCCGTTCACAAGGACTGAGAAAGAGGGAGAAGACAAAAACTCCCTTAACCAGTAGATGAATATGAAGGGGAATCCCATGCGATGCAGAAAAAATATATGAATTCCCAGTTGATACTATCAAAAGCCTTCCTCAGGTCCAATTGAATAGAAGCACGAGCTCCTAAGGATGCAGAGTATTCCCGAATAACCACATGAGCAAGGAGGGTGGCATCAGAGATCAACATGCCCTTCATGAATGTCGACTGGTTCCAAGAAATGAGCTCAGGGATAGCAGATGCAAGATGGCGGCTGAGGATTTTGGAAATGACCTTGTAAACCACATTGCAGCAAGAGATGGGACGGTAGTCTGAGAGGAAGGAAGCCTTAGTAGACTTAGGCACGAGAGTGAGGAAAGTATGATTAATCTATTGGAGTAAGGCGCCAGAGGAGAAGAAAGAACGTACTGCAGAAATGACATCCCTCCCAACAGTCCCCTAAAGGGTCTGGAAAAAAGAGAGGGGGAACCATCAAGGCCTGGGGCCTTGTCCTTGTCCAATGAAAAAGGGAATCTCTAATCTCCACATCAGTGACCCCCTACCCATCCAGGCACTAGCCTTAGAGGTCAGAACCCGCTTTGGAACCACATTCAGGAAGACATTCCAATAAGACTCCTGATGGAAGAGGGTAGTGTAGTAATCCACAGCTTCCTCCCAGAGAGCAGCAAGCTTAGTAGCAGGGTCCCCACCAGGCCCACCTAAGTGCAGAAGACTATTCCTGGAAGCCCTCTCCTTTATAGCAGCATAAAAGAACTTAGAATTACGGTCACCCTGTAAAAGCCAAGTCTGATGACTCTTCTGCCTAGCCTGGCTCTCTTCCATGTCCAAGCAAGAGGTAAGATCCTTATTGAGAGCACGCTCCTTATGAATCAACTCAGGCTGTCGGTCAAAGTCAATAGTCTCACGGACAACAACAATCTCATCCCTGATCATATTAGGGGGTAGCAACCACGGGAGGCAGGCCAGGCACTAAGAGCAGATTTAAGGGCCTTGAGCTTAGTGACAAGATGAACTATAGGGGACCCCGCAGAGTGATCAAACCAAACTCTGTCAAGGATACCACGAAACCTAGGGATCTGGATACAATGATTGAAGAATTTGAAGGGCTTGGGCCCAGTGTTCACCTGAGTGATAATATGTAGGAGAAGGGGAGCATGGTCACTATTCCCAGGGGAGGTAGGCAGCAAAGGAATCGAGCAGAGAGGAGACCCAAGCACTATTAGCAAGGACCCGATCCAGCATACATGATATGCAGATATCTACATCGCTATTATTGCTCCAACTAAGGGGGTTTCCTGTGCATCTGATATCATCAAGCCCACAAACAGACACACAATCATTGAAGTCATCCAAGAGAGCAAGAGAAAGGGTGCGCCCCCCCCCCCTTTTCCCCTACAAACCGGGTGACATTGAAATCTCCCAAGACCGCCCAAGGAAAATCAACCACCGAGGAACTATCCTGGGTCAAAGCAGCCCATAATCTGACTCTCTCCCCCGCAAGATTAGAAGCATAGATGAAGCTGATGATGGAGTCAAACCCACCCCGGTTCCTACACCTCAAGGAGATGTGCTGGTCTGAGGAAGACAATAAGGTGCATCCCCAAATAGCATGATCTACAAAGACCCAAATCCTCCCCTTAGGCGCATGCTTGTAGTTATGGAATGGGGCCCACCCCTTAGGAAAGCAAGAAGAGACAATCCCACCCAAAGGGTCAAGGATCTTGGTTTCAAGAAGGCTCAACAGGGACACACAGCACTTCCTCGCATGATGAGTAACATCTCGTCGTCTGGCTTTAGAGTTCAACCCCCTAACATTCCAAATAAGGACCGACATCAATTTCCCTTGTGGGTGCTATGGCTACGAAACACCCGAGAAGAGGTCATCTCCTCGGGACAAGCCGATTGTGTGCAACCAACTGAAGGTGCAACCACCCCCACACTCCATTCAGGGTTATCTTTCGCCATTAAAATAGGGTTAATTTGGTTTTTGAGGATAGAGGGGTTTGGGTGGGATGAATTTGGCCTAGGAGATGTGCCAGGATGAGGAGTCAAGGACTGTGAACCGAGGGGGCGGATGGGAAGAACTGGTGGGAAGATAATGGTTAGAGGCTTTTCTCCGAGGACTCGGTGGTGATCCAAGGAAGCGGTTTTGATCCTCCACCAAGACATGAACTGATGGCGATGGTGAGCCTGCACCAGCCCCTACAACCATAGAGGAAACGCCAGGGGGGGTCAGAAACAATCAACTTGTTGCCCACATCATTCTCCACTCCAGCTTTAATATGGGGCACATCAACTTTAGCCACACTGATACCAGCATCCAAAAAAATGGACCCCACAACAAATTTGGCTTCTACAGCTGACCGGCGCCCCGCTTGCGTCGCGGCGGCACGGTGTCGTTTACCGCAAGTTTCACGGTTAGTGTAGGGTGCGGGAATATCGAACTCAGGGAGGCGAGGTTGTGCTTGGGTCAGGTAGGACCTAAATCACCCCGAGGGGCGAGCTAGCCTGAATCGGTAGATGGTTGTCACGAAAGAAAATAAAAGCGTATGAAAAAAAAGAAAGTAAACCCGGGACTTTGGTTTCCAACCCGATGACAGACTCTCACCGATACGGCCTACGGGTATGGATAGCGATCGGGATTAGGGTCTAATGGTGAGACGTTGCCTCTGAAAGTGGTACCGGCGTCCCATGGGCCCGATATTCCGGTCGGTGCCCAGGATGATACACCGGACTTCCCGGATTCGATCAGTGGTCACTCCCGTGTCCATTAACACTGATCGATCCCGGGAGCACTAAACCCGCAACGATATCTCCCAACGTCTCATCCTGCCGCTCCCGCGTGCTAGGATTCGACGTCTACGCTAAGGGCGTGAGCTATGGCTAGGGAGTCAACCGCCAAGTTTATTCCCCCTTGGCCCGACGGTCAAAGGCGGTCTTTTTCCCACCAATGACAATGAAACACCCCGCGTAACCGTTAGATTCCGACTCCCTATCGATTTCCTAACCCTATGGACGCATCGGGAAGAGCCCCCGAAGGGGTTTCCACCAAAATCCCAGATTTGTGAACTACTCACAAAAATTCATGAAAAAGCAATCTAAATGAAATTTAACCGTTGAAATCATAATCGGACAATTGCAATGCGGAAGTAATAGAGTAATAAATACAATAATAAAATTTTAGAAAGATCTGAAAACTTACTAAAGAGTAACAATTACAGCCGTCACAAGGGAATAAAACAGTAGAAAAACAGCAACTCCCGTTTCTGGAACCCTAGGGGCTATATATATAGAACTTCGAATCAACCGATCGGTTGACAAGTCAACCGATCGGTTGATCCGTTACAGATAAATCATAGAAAACAGCGAGTTTTCACCCGACCTCACGAACCGATCGGGTGAGTTCTTGAGCGATCGGTTGGATCTTGGAGCAGTCGGGTGAACCGGTCGGTTCGACGCCCGTGTCTTCAGCTCTTTTTCCTCAGCTACAGATGAACCGATCAGGTGAGAGTCACCCGATCGGTTGGAATTCCGATCGAAAAAACAGAGAACAGCCGCCCGCAGAACCGGTCTGTGAACCGGTCGGGTGACTTCTTTGTGAGCTGCGGTAGAGACCGGGTGGTGCACGCGTGCATCACCCGATCGGTTGAAGATGACCAACCGACCGGGTGAGGGGCTGAAAGATGAATTCTTCGACGTTTGACCCCCTGGATCACGCGTGACTTCTCCCGTTGCTCCGGGGACTTGGGATATCATCATTAAACGTCCCCTACGTGGTCGAACTCCTGCAATCATGGACAAACAAAGAAAAGTGAAAGAAAACGGGAAAATATACAAAAACGAATAAGAGACGGCGGAAAAACACGGAGAAACACAAAAGAAAACGTGCGTGAATATATGAAATATAAACGCACGTCAAAATCCCCCAAGCTGAACTCTTCCTCGTCCTCGAGGAAGACGAGTGAGAGTAGGAGCTCGGAAGGGAAAAAATAGAGAGGAAGAAAGAAAAAGAAAACTCTAAACCCTAGATCGTCCATCAGAGCCACCAAAATCGAAAACGACACACCAAGTAAGCAAACGCCAAATCACACCACTAAACCTAGGAAAGCGAGTCCAAATAAGTGTCGTGGGTCCACGCGGTGAAGCGCGAGTGAGCGTCGTCGTGTGCTAGCAAATGGTGATGCTTTCTACGATGTGCTATGAGGCTCGATATACACAAATCCAAGATATGACCCAAAATATCGATCCGAATTGAATTAAGCGGCGAATATAAGTTCAAGCATGCATGAGAAGAGTGGGAATAGAAGCGTATCATGCATCGGGGACTCCACAACTAGGGTTAAGGAAATCACGCCACTACAGCCTAGATACTAGCTAAAAAGTTCCTAAGCCAAGTGTTTTCGATAACGACGGGGGTTGAGATGATGTGGAGAAGAACACTCGGTGCAAATTCTCGCCTTCCCATTATTCTTGGCAAGAATGAAAAAATATTCACACGGAAATTTTTTTTGGGTTTTGGGCATTTGTATTTTTTTGAATTTTTGGGCTATACACAATTTTTCTTTTCTTTTCTTTTGGGGTTTTTCTTTTCTTTTCTATTTTTTTTTGGATTTTTGGGTTTTTGGCTATACACATGTGTACTCTCCCAAGTGGGAGAACGGTACACGACGAGGGGATTTGCACCAAGTAAAACAAAAAAGAAGTCGAAATCTAAACACTTGGGCAAAGGAAACTATTCTCGCTAAATAGAACGTAGGCTAAATGGGTTATCCTAGTCCTTAGTTGTGGAATCCCGACGCATGTGAATTGAAGTATACGATATAAATATAGCATGCATATAGTGGAAAGAAATACTGCATATTCAAATCGGAGCATGGTAATCTAGGGGTCATTCCTGGACAGGCATATAAAGTAAAATCACAAGGCAGAAGCACACCAAATGCTAGTCACGACACACGACTCACAAAAAAGCTAAGTGGACCTGCGATGCGTGAAATGCAAGAGGACTCGAAATCCTAGGGTTAGTGAGTGTGATCATCGATGCAATGCTAGGTGTGTGTGACTTTGTGGCGATTCATCATAGGAGTCATTTCTAGGAGAAAGAGCTAAAAAAGGAAAGAAAGAGAAAAAAGAAGAAAAAATAAAAACACGATGAAAACGACACAAAAAAAAAAGAAAAAGAAGGACTAAAACGACGCACACAGTGCGACTCCCCCAAGCTGAAGTTTGCATTGCCCCCAATGCAATATGAGTGAGGACGGGAGGGCAATGAAAATGGGGGGGGATACGCACTGACACAAAAAGAAATGAAAACGAGGAAAACACATAGATAAAATTGAAAAAGAAAGAAAGATCAAAATCAAAATCAAACAAAACGAAAATAAAAATAAAAGTAAAAGGCACACGACACGACACTCAAAAAAAATGAAAAACATGCACACACACACACACAAAATGAGAAAAACAAACAAAACACGATAGCATACCAAAATAGACGTCCCCCAAGCTAGACCAGAAAGTGCTAGCGAAATGATATGATCAATGAAATCCAGATATGTGCAAGGGGGAGTCAAAAATAAAGAGAGGTGAAGTCAGAAAGCAACACGCAAATAGTCCCCTCCCTCCGACAGAGACCAAGCAGGGCCCCGAAAAGACAGATGGGCACAAATACGGGGGGGGGGCAAAAGTGGGAGAGAAAAATTAAGCAGGGGCACCACCCT
Organism: Scilla litardierei; assembly: GCA_030789695.1. Taxonomy (NCBI): domain Eukaryota; kingdom Viridiplantae; phylum Streptophyta; class Magnoliopsida; order Asparagales; family Asparagaceae; genus Scilla; species Scilla litardierei. The sequence continues at coordinate 243,886,981 of CM061133.1, read as the reverse complement.
CTGGGGGTGGTGACAGGGACCTGCGCTGTGGACCAGGGGTCATGGGGGGTGGAATGTGGAGCTCGGAGACGTCGGGTGGGTCTTCGCGGATGTGGCGAACGAAGCTTTGAAGGAAGGGGAGGTCTCGGTCGACGGACTCCTCGGTTATCCGACCACCCTGCCCAGCTAGGAGGATCATGGCCATGAATCGATCGTCTTGGTCTTGATCGGGGGCAGGTGGGTTGGAGGTGGTGGGCTGAGCGGGGGGCTGTGCGCGACGAGCGCGACGGTTAGGCCTAGGGTTCGAAGAGCTGGCGTCGGTGGGTTTAACACGGCGGGGAGGCATTGTGCGGGTGTATTGTGTGCGTGCGAGTGTGTAAAAGTTCAACGAATTCAACACAAACACGAAACACGACCAACAAGCAATTGAAATATTTGGGGTAAGATTAAAATTAAGTAAAGGAGCGAGTTTACCCAAATGAGATGAAGATAGTCGATCGTAGACGCCCCGATGCTACTCGATTGGAGCACGATGTGAAGTCGCAGCGATCTCTTCAACAAGTTCCAAAGCGGGGGGGGGAAATGGGTGAAATCTAGGGTTTGTGTGGAGGGAGATGGCGGGGGAAGGGAGAGAAATGATGGTGGACGGGTAGGGAAATGGCTGGGGAAGAAGATCGAGGCTGATCTTGGGGAAGAAAGCAGGAAGGCGCTCGACGGGAGACGAAACGGCAGAGATTCGGGCGATCGGGCGAGGGTGAAAACGAACGGGTGTCGGGGGGGGGGGGGTTATATAGGGTTTTAAGTCGAACCGATCGGGTGACTTGTCACCCGATCGGTTGACGGTTAGGTCGAAAATCTTGCCGAAGAAATGCTACAGGCGAACCGGTCGGTTGACTTTTCAACCGACCGGTTGGCCGCTCCACTCATTTTCCCGAGAGCTTAGGGCTGCTCACCCGGTCGCGTCAACCGATCGCGCTCGAACTCAACCGATCGGTTGATATTCCCCAAAATTTCCCGAGAGTTCTTCCCAGCTCACCCGGTCTGCCACCCGGTCTCTTCATTACTCAACCGATCGGGTCATATGGGGACAGATCTCGGCATGTATCTGATACATCCCAACCGATCGGGTGAGTTATCAACCGATCGGTTGGGGCTTGTTTCCTACAAAAACCAATAAAATTGTTTATGTCCCCGAACGGATGTTCTCGCGGCTGATTTTATTTATAAAAATAGATAAAATAAAGTAAAAAATAACGCTAAAAATTGGAGAAAAAGTTTAGAACATGGGTTGCCTCCCATGAAGCGCACTTGTTTAACGTCGTTGGCTCGACGCCCGCAAGAGATGCTCATGGTGGTTGGTACGGGTGATGCCCAAAGTTCGGCATCTCTTCTTCATTGGAGCTGAAGGAACTTGGAGTAGTCAGCGGCTGGAAAAATACTTGCTCGACTACCCTCCCCTCGTTCTTGGGATCCGGGGGCTTTTCCTTGGTGTTGGCGCTTCCCGCCATCTTCTTCAGGATCCGAACCTCGTCTTTAGTGAGGTCCATGGGCTCTTTCCTCGTTCTCCTCGCAGGAGGAGTCTTGGGGAACCCGGGAGGGGTCGTTCTTGCTGCACTCGGTTTTCCAGCAGCTTCTTTGTCTTCGGGGCCGTCTCCATCTTCTGAATCCCCCAAGTCATCGGGGGGTTTCTCAGGAGAATCTCCCAGGAGCTCTCCTCTACAGCTTTTTCTTCTTCTATCTCAAGCAAATTGCATCCAGGGTCATCAGGGGGATCGGGGTGCTTCATGGATAATCCCAGATCAAACTCAACTTTCTCTCCGCTGACGTTCAAAGATAGTTTTCTGTTCTTCACATCTATTAGAACGCCAGCAGTGGCCATGAAAGGCCGTCCCAGGATAATGGGGGTGTGTGCGTCTTCGGGCATGTCCATGACTACAAAGTCCACAGGCACATGCACCCCTCTCACATTCACGGGAAGGTCATCCACAACTCCCACCGGATATTTGACCGATCGGTCAGCTAGTTGTAGGGCCATACCGGTGGGCTCCAAATCGCCCATCCCTATCCTTCTGTACATTGACAAGGGCATCAAACTAACACTCGCTCCGAGATCGACGAGTGCGCGATGAATCTTCACTGCCCCGATCGTGCAAGGAATAGAGAAGCTCCCCGGGTCTTTAAGTTTCGGCGGATTTGCCCTCTGGATAAGAGCGCTACACTCCGCCGTCAACACTACTTTCTCCTTTCTAGACCCCCTAGTCACCAAATCTTTCAAGAATTTTGCATAGGAGGGGATTGTTTCTATTGCTTCCAGGAAGGGGATTTGCAGGCTCAGGTCCTTGACCATGGCGAAGAACTTGCCATATTTCTCATCAATCTTTGCCTGAGCCAACCGTTGTGGAAATGGCACAACGGGTTTATACGCTTTCGCGCTTTCTTCCTCCTTCTTCTCTTTCTCTTCTTCAGAGACTCCCTCCGGAGTCATAGGATTTGATGACGAAGCACCGGCGTCGTTTGATTTTTCGATCGGTTTCTCAACGACCGACGGTGCTTCCGGGTTGCTAGGGGCACTCTAGTAGGAATTTGTGTCCCGCTTCTCAGAACGATAGCGGACACATTTGCGTGCTCGTGCACGAGTGCCGATGTCTGGGTTGCTCCCCTCGGGTTCACCTCCGGTTGTGGCGGTAATTGGTTTTGTGACCTTGCAAGGTTCGCCACTTGTAACCCCAGCTGGGTTACTTGGTCCGTGAGGGTCCGCTGACCCATTTCCAGCTTTTGGTTGATCCTCTCCTGGTTGGTAATATATTGAGTCAAGAGAGACTCAACCGGAGAGACGGCCCTCTGTTGGCCATACTGCTGCTGCTGCTGGAACGGCTGCTGATTCCTGGGGGCGTAAGATTGTTACTGAAATGGTTGCTGCTGTGGCCTAGCCGGCTGATAAGTTTGTTGCTGCGGCTGCTGAGGCGGTGAGGGCTGAAATGGTGGCCGGTAACTGAAGTTCGGGTGGTTCCGGTTGTTTGGAGAGTAGGCCGGGTTGGAATTTGTCATTGGCGGATACGGCGCATTTCCCGTAGGGTTGTAAAATAGTGCGCTCGCCTGATCCAACGGTGGCGAGATGTCACCACCGTCGAATTCCCCAAAGAATTCGGACTCTACCGCAGAAATTTGCTGTGTACCGGCCCCACCGGCTCCTACCATTAGTGCGGAGATCTGGGTCGAAAGCAAGTCAAACTTGCTTGAAAGTTTGTCGACGTCCTCGACTCTGTGTATACCCCCGGATCTTGGTGTGGCTCTCTCGTCACACCACCGCTCATTGTTGGATGCCATATTTTCAAGAATATGCCCGGCATCCTCCTCACTTCTAGACATGAAGGAACCCCCAGCCGCGGTGTCCATAGAAGATTTCAGGTCATCCCTCAACCCATTGTAGAACAGATTAATAATCTGCCACTTCTGAAGCTCATGGTGAGGGCATCTTCTTTGCATCTCTTTATATCTCGTCCAAGCTTCATGCAAGGACTCGTGGCTGGCCTAGGAGAAGGAGGAGATTTCACTCCTCAACTTCATGGTCTTCCCTGGAGGAAAGAACTTTGTTAGAAAAGCGTTGGAGAGCTTCTCCCAGGTGTTGAAAGTGTTGGGGTCCTTCCCCCTTAGCCACTGCTTGGCTTTGTCTCGCAAAGAGAAGGGGAACAGCTTCAGACGGATAGCCTTTGTCGTGACACCATTAATCCGGAAGGTGTCACACTTCTCCAAGAACGAGTCTAGATGCTCGATCGGGCTCTCCATGGGTGCACCCGCAAACTGATCCTGCTGGATCCACGTCACCAATGACGGCTTTAGCTCAAAGCTTTGGGCCGTGATAGCTGGAGGACGGATGGCGGAAGTGGACTCGATAGATGTCATCGAGTATTCCAGCAGAGACTTCTGAGGTGGGGTGTTCTCCTCCATGGATTCGGGATCTTCCCTTCTCCGCTTCTCGGCGGCCAAGCGCCTAAGGGTGGCGTTAATCTCTGGATCGAGGGGGATCAAGTCGTCAAGACTCCTTGAACTCCTGCGCATGAAAAATAACAAACACCCGTGAAGCGACAAGTGGGAAAGAGACAGATAAAATAAGAAATAAAAATAAGAAAAATAAAAAGAAAAAGGAGAATGCGAAAATTATCGCGAGGTAGGGATGTGAGCTAGACACGAGGGTTCATGAGATCCTAAAATAACAAGCACGTTGCCTCCCCGGCAACGGCGCCATAAACTTGACCGGCGCCCCGCTTGCGTCGCGGCGGCGCGGTGTCGTTTACCGCAAGTTTCACGGTTAGTGTAGGGTGTGGGAATATCGAACTCAGGGAGGCGAGGTTGTGCTTGGGTCAGGTAGGACCTAAATCACCCCGAGGGGCGAGCTAGCCCGAATCGGTAGATGGTTGTCACGAAAGAAAATAAAAGTGTATGAACAAAAAGAAAGTAAACCCGGGACTTTGGTTTCCAACCCGACGAGAGACTCTCACCGATACGGCCTATGGGTATGGATAGCGATCGGGATTAGGGTCTAATGGTGAGACGTTGCCTCTGAAAGTGGTACCGGCGTGCCATGGGCCCGATATTCCGGTCGGTGCCCAGGATGATACACCGGACTTCCCAGATTCGATCAGTGGGCACTCCCGTGTCCATTAACACTGATCGATCCCGGGATCACTAAACCCGCAACGATATCTCCCAACGTCTCATCCTGCCGCTCCCGCGTGCTAGGATTCGGCATCTACGCTAAGGGCGTGAGCTATGGCTAGGGAGTCAACCGCCAAGTTTATTCCCCCTTGGCCCGACGGTCAAAGGCGGTCTTTTTCCCGCCAATGACAATGAAACACCCCGCGTAACCGTTAGATTCCTACTCCCTATCGATTTCCTAACCCTATGGACGCATCGGGAAGAGCCCCCGAAGGGGTTTCCACCAAAATCCCAGATTTGGGAACTACTCACAAAAATTCATGAAAAAGCAATCTAAATGAAATTTAACCGTTGAAATCATAATCGGACAATTGCAATGCGGAAGTAATAGAGTAATAAAGACATTACCAAAAATTTAGAAAGATCTGAAAACTTACTAAAGAGTAACAATTACAGCCGTCACAAGGGAATAAAACAGTAGAAAAACAGCAACTCCCGTTTCGGGAACCCTAGGGGCTATATATATAGAACTTCGAATCAACCGATCGGTTGACAAGTCAACCGATCGGTTGATCCGTTACAGATAAATCACAGAAAACAGCGAGTTTTCACCCGACCTCACGAACCGATCGGGTGAGTTCTTGAGCGATCGGTTGGATCTTGGAGCAGTCGGGTGTACCGGTCGGTTCGACGCCCGTGTCTTCAGCTCTTTTTCCTCAGCTACAGATGAACCGATCGGGTGAGAGTCACCCGATCGGTTGGAATTCCGCTCGAAAAAAACAGAGAACAGCCGCCCGCAGAACCGGTCTGTGAACCGGTCGGGTGACTTCTTTATGAGCTGCGGTAGAGACCGGGTGGTGCACGCGTGCGTCACCCGATCGGTTGAAGATGACCAACCGACCGGGTGAGGGGCTGAAAGATGAATTCTTCGACGTTTGACCCCCTGGATCACGCGTGACTTCTCCCGTTGCTCCGGGGACTTGGGATATCATCATTAAACGTCCCCTACGTGGTCGAACTCCTGCAACCATGGACAAACAAAGAAAAGTGAAAGAAAACGGGAAAATATACGAAAACGAATAAGAGACGGCGGAAAAACACGGAGAAACACAAAAGAAAACGTGCGTGAATATATGAAATATAAACGCACGTCAACAGCAGCAGTCACAGGGGGTCTCTTCTCACAACTATACCAGCATCTACAAAATTAGTAGACCCCGCAACGGAGGCCCAAGCAAATTCCTGAGGCACAACTGCCGAATTTAACTGCATAACCTCAGAAAGAATAGGAGTGCCGATGTCCAACATCCCATGCACAAGATAGGGGGCATGTAGCTATTTCTACATGCTTCAGAGGAGACTCGGGTTTCGCAATACCAAAAGTAGCAGAGGGGGATGCTAATGGCATGGGAAGGGAGATGCATGGTCTGCATGGGGGGAGAGGGGGCACTGAGAGAGGATTACTTACAGCCGAAGAGGTGTCCTACGGGACAGAGGGTGAGATCCCCCCACGTCGGCTGAAGATAGATATGCTGACATAGTGGGGCAGGGGGATCAACGGCAACGGCTGCTGAAGGAGCACCGATGGTGCTGGCAGACTAGAAATAGGCGACCGTTCGGGGGAGGGGCACTGGGCCAAAACATGCCCAAAGCAGTAACAATGGGTACATAGGGGGGCCGATTCTCATATTCAACCACAACTGTTGTGATTTCACCACCACCCACACTCACCCGAACAGATTCTGGGAAATCCGAAGAGGAATCCACTTCCATGAAGCAACGGGCAAAGGAGAGGCACGTGGCATTTGTCGTAGCATCATAAGTGAAGAGGGGGCATCCAATCACACTAGCAAGCTTACCGAGGATGGTCGTCGACCAAAATTGGATAGGGAGCTACGAGAATCGTATCCATATAGGGATAGCAGAGAGGAGGTCCTGATGCAAGCCAATATCGGGCGCCCAATGATGAAGCACCACTAGGCGACCTTCAAACATCCAGGGCTTCCATGAAGCACCTCGACACAATCAGAATCTGTGTCGAATTGAAAGAAAAAGAACCCATTTTCGCTAGTATGGAGGTGGACTTCCCCCTTGGTTTTCTAGGCTCGGCCAACCCAAGAACGGAGATGTCCATAGTATGGACGATTACCTACAACATAGCCAACAAGTAAATTTGCCCACCGGATTGATGCAGCATCAACATCTGCGGGAGGAAGGTTGACAAAAATCCCCAGGTCAGAGGAAGAGGGGGGTGTAAAGGAGTTAATTGCTAGATGCCACGGGCCTCCTGGAGGCGCATATATCACTGAAGGAGGTTGAAGAGGAGGTAAAAGAATATGTGGGGGCAGGAACAGGAGTTGCAAATGATTTAGGCATTCGATCGAACACCTGGGGGACACCTGCAGAGGAGTTTGGGGGTTAGAAAGAGGAGGTCTACCACCGCGGGGAGGGGGAAGTGGGGGTGCCCTAGACTTCAGCGATGGCCGATGCCCCGCCAGAATAGTCCCTAAAGGGGGCCGATCAGGTCTCACCGGAGCAATGGGGAGAGGCAAAACTCCCTTACCAGGATGTCTCTTAGCTCCAACCGTGAACCAGCCATCCGTCCCAGCCGCACTACTTCCATCAGGGACTGCAACCATGCCGATCGTCGTTGCTTGCATCCGAAGATCATCATCGTCCTTTAGAGGAGCCTGAGAAATCCCAGAGCTAGAAGAAGCCATATGGATCAATAGTCACAGAGGAGAGGGGAAATGGTAAGAAGTCGGAAAATCGGGAAGCACCGCCCTCAATGCCGGCACTAGATGAATGCCGGCGCACCAGGCTATAAGGTCACTGCAGAATCACACTAGAGAGCTTCTCTCACTGAAGACATATATATATATATACTAGTCATAATACGTGCTCGCAGGTATGGTTTATTTAAGATTTCCTCCGCGAAACCTTTGTCTCCCGAAAAATTATTTCCACAGCCAAAATTTAACAGAACAATAAATTAGCGTAAAAATATTTAGCGGCACGGGCATCTTCGACGCAGAACAACAAATTCGGCACAGGCACCTTCGGCGTGGAACAACAAATTCGACGTCGAACAATAAATTTGGCGCTCGTGCCTTCGGCGTGGAACAACAAATTAGCAGGCGCCTTCGGCGCGGCCGAACGCCGAAACAACAAACCTCAACGTATTTTTACGCTAATTTGTTGTTTCGTTAAATTGTTTTACGCTAATTTTTTTATTTTGTTTAATTTAATGGATCATGCTTCTCCATAATCTTTTCCAATGCACTTTTAATTTCAAAGTTAGGTTCCCAAGACACTTTTCCCTCAAATTTAATCTCCACAATCTTTTCCAAGGCACTTCTAATTTCAAAGTTTAGGTTCCCAAGGCACTTTCCCCCAAATTTAATCTCCACAATCTTTCCCAAGACACTTCTAATTTCAAAGTTTTGGTTCCCAAGACACTTTTCCTACCAAAATTTAAGTTTTACCACTAAAATTTTCACAAAATCCAATCTCAACCATTGATTTACCAAGATCAAATCTTAGCCACTCTTTATCTTGTCCTAGTCAGCCCTAGAATTCAAAAAAACACTGTCAAATGTAATATGTGTGTGTGTGTGTGTGTGTGTGTGTATGTGCTTCAAAAATTTGGGCCTGGAAAGATCTATGCACTCCAAAAGAAGAGGGAGGAGTGGGTTTGAGATTGCTCCCTGATCTCAATGTAGCAGTGGCTGTCAGGCTTACTTGGCGTATGCTTACTACTAATGGGTTATGTGCAAATTATATAAGAAGCAACTATATGGACATTAGGAATTTCTTTGGTGCTGAAGGCAAAGTCACACATTCTGGAACATGGAAGTTTATGCTAAGGTGCAGACTCTACTTAAAGAAATTAATAAAGAGGCAGGTAAATGACGGGTGTTCCACCTCGTTTTGGCATGACCATTGGCTGGAGTGTGGGCCTCTTAGCGAATTATTTGAGGTACTTGTGGCCGAGAGCCTGATGAAGGTTAAAGATTACAAGACAGCAACCGGGTGGGCTGATGTCCCTTGCTTACAGGATGTGTGGCACTTGCTCCCTCAATTATCACTCAACTCGCGTGAAGACACTTGGTCGTGGGCATCCAGTCTGACTTTTTCATTTAAGGATGCTTGGGAGGGTGTTCGTAATATAGGTACTAATTTTCCCTATCCAAAATTAATATGGTACAAAAACTATGTCCCCAAAATTTCATTAACTCTTCTTAGATCTTTCCATGGGAAATTGCTTACACGAGATCTGCTAATTAAATGGGGAATGAGTACTGATCCTCACTGTGTATTGTGTGGGGATGGATTTCATGACAGCATCAACCATCTCTTTTTTGAGTGCCCCTATACAAAATAAATTTTATGCAGAAGCCTCCTCAAGCTTGGTGTATCAGACCCAACTGAGCCGATCCTCCAGGAGGTGGGAACCTATTTTATACATCACTTTGCAAAGAAAGATAATGTTGGCTTACTTGCAAGAACCGCCCTCTCTGCGATGGATTGGCATATTTGGCGGGAGAGAAATAAAAGAATTTTTGATGGCATCAGGAAGCCTGAAACTATTTTATTTGAGGACATTGCAGCCGACATTAGAATTATCCTTAGAGATCAAGACACAGCTGAGCCAAATGCAAATCAGATTATGTCTAATTGAGAATTTAGATATAATGGTTGATGGAGTATTGTGTAATTTTTGCATTTTGGGTACCTTCTAGTTGAGGGTTTGGTGGAAGTTAGTAGAAGGTGACGACGCATGTGTCCTCTCCCCTCTCTGACATCCGCCCCCTTCCATTAGATACCACTTGTATTTTTTGTACAGTACAGCAATTAATAAAGTCTCAAAGCCAACTTTTCAAAAAAAAATACATATATATATATATATACATATATGTATATATATTCGTACTATTAGCTCGGCTTACAGGAAATTTATTTGGGGTAACCATCACTACTGGGCTTGGAAAGATTTATGTAAACCAAAAGAGGAAGGAGGTGTTGGGCTTAGGCTCCTCTCGGACCTAAACTTAGCTTCTGGTATTCGGTTAACCTGGAAATATTTGACATCTGAAGATGCTTGGGTTAAGTGTATGCAGAGCTCATACAAAGTGAAAGATGGCTTTTATCTCTCCAAATCCAAGCCTACTCATTTGGGTACATGGAAACTTTTACTTCGATGTAGAGAAATTTCGCAGAATCTTATCAAGCGTGTTGTGGTAGATGGCGCCACTACCTCATTCTGGTTTGATAACTGGCTCCCTTGTGGGCCATTAGCCCAGATTTTTCCTGCTCCCCCTGGTTCGGATCTCAAACTTGTTAGGGACTATTGGAGCAATGATGGATGGATTATTGATCCTGCATTAGACAATATTCGGCCTCTCCTTCAGGGAGTGTAGATTGGCCAAGGATGTGACTCATGGGCCTGGTCGGCAGGCCCAGCATGTTCTTTTAGGGAGGCTTGGGAGGGGACCCGTTCCAGGGGGGCCCCTTTCCCTATTATGGAGTGGTTTGGCATAAATATCATATCCCCAAGATGGCAATTACCCTCCTCGGAGATTTCCAGGGCAAGCTTTTAACGAGGGAGATTTTATATAAATGGGGGTTGCCCCGGACCAGTCAAGTGTTTTATGTTCTGGAGGTAGGGTGGAAAGTGTTGATCATATTTTCTTTGAATGTCATTACACTTATTATATTCTATGCAGATCTCTCCTTAAAATGGGGATCTTTACTATCGCTCCTTCAGATCTTAGGGGGGTTGGGGATCTATTCCTTGATAATTCTGTAGAAGAGATAATGTGGGAAGTTTGGTTAAAACTGCCCTGGCATCTATGGTATGGCATGTATGGAAGGAGAGTAATAGAAGGATTTTTGAGGGGATGGAAAAGGATAAGATCGCACTCTTTGAAGACATTACGACTGATGTTCTCGTAGCGCTACGTGATATTGAGAGAGACCATCCATCTGATTTTGTCTCCTTCTCTAATTGGGGTTTTCTATAGATTTGATCTTTTTGTATATTTTTTTGTATATTCTTTTTGTCTCGTTAGAGTGGTAGTAATATTTTAGGATGTGGTGGGTGACACACTTGTGCCCTCTCCCCACTCTTCCTCCATGTTACTTATTTACTCTAACGGTGAAGTTTTGTATACTACTTTGTTTATAATAAAGATCAGACTTACCTGTCAAAAAATATACATATATACATATATATACATATATACATATATACATATAGATATATACATATATACATATATATATATGTATAAACATACATATATAAGAATAATGGGTATCATATGGCATGTGAGGCATCCCCTCGTATACCAATAGACAAAAAGTAGGCTGGTACAACAAGTACAAGCCCATGTGGGCTTGTACCCGCCCACTTTTTATGTCTGATATACGAGGGGATGCCTTACATGCCATATGATACCCATTATATATGTATACGTATACAAACGTATGTATAGGTATACATATATATGGATATGTATGTATACCTATACATACGTATGTATACGTATATGTACGTATGTACGTATACATACGTACATATAGATATATACATACGTATATACATATATACATACATATATACATATATATATATATACGTATATACCTATATATATACGTGCGTGCATGTATCTATATTACAAAAGAGGGATGTTATCAAGAGAAATTGAATAAGAGATATTGGACAATAGAAATTGGATAAGAGTGATGTTATAAAGTGAAATTGGGTAAGAGATATTTATATTACAAACGAGAGATGTTATCAAGAGAAATTGGATAAGAGATATTGGACAAGAGAAATTGGACAAGAGATATCTATTATATAAAAGACGGATGTTATCAAGAGAAATTGATAAGAGAATTTGGACATGAGAAATTGGATAAGAGAATTTGGATATCTATTATATAAAACATGGAAATTGGACAAGAGAAAATATAAGAGATGAGATTTTAAGGGATAAAAGAGGAGGTGGGGAATTTTGCACATACAACCCCGGTTTTTGTATTTTTGCCCATGGACCCTCCCCACACACCCACCCACACCTTTTATTCTCACCCCTTCCGACCATTTGTTTCCAGTTCTATGAAGATTTTGAATCTTTTCCTATTAGAACAAAGCTTTGTCCTACGTGGCAAGTTTGTCCTAGGTGGTAATGATAATTTTGGGGGTACTTAAATTTTGGGGGAAAACTTAAATTTGGGGGGAAACTTGAAATTTTGTGGGAAAACTTGAAATTTGGGGGAACTTGAAACTTGTGGGGGAGAAAAACTCAGTCATCAAATAAACTGTGCCCTATGGGCACGGGTAATGACTAGTGTATATATATATATGAGAATAATGGCTATCATACGTCATATGATAGCCTCTCTCATACGCCCTCCCACATAAAGCACCCAAGTACAACCAAGTACAAGCCCATGTGGGCTTGTACTTGGATGCTTCATGTGAGAGGGCGTATGAGAGAGGCTCTCATATGGCGTATAATAGCCATTATATATATATATATATATATATATATATATATATATATATATATTACAATTGAGGGCAGATTTTGAATTTGTCCTATGTGGCAATGTCACATCAAGGTTTGGAGGGAAATTTTTGGGTTGAAGAGAAATTTGTTGGTAATACACATAAACATTGAAATTAGGAATTGCCTTTTAATATTAGTTATGAAAAAAAATGTTGTGCACACACACAATCTCATCTTTGGAATGAACGCGAGCTGTGGGAGAATGAATGCAGGAGATGCTGCCAACTCATTGATCCGTGTTGCAAAACCATGTAAAATTTCGATCCCATCTGCTGATATTTCAGGGGAAACTAATAATTATTGATATTTGTTTAAAATTAGTGGGTCCAAGATTTTTAAATGAACAGTGTCCCACGTGCACGGATTATACGTATATGAAGCCTCGCCTACGCCGAAGGCGCCCGCTAAATTTTTTAACGCTGATTTGTTGTTCCGCGCCTAAGGCACACGCGCCGAAATTGTTTTTTTACGTCGAATTTGTTGTTCTGCGCCGAAGGCACCCACGTCGAATTTGGTTTTCTGTGTCGAAGGCGCATGCGCTGAATTTGTTGATCCGCGCCGAAGGCGCCCACGCCATTTTTTAATGCTGATTTGTTGTTCCGCGCCTAAGGCACCTGCGTCGAAATTGTTGTTTTACGTCGAATTTTTTTTTGCGTCGAAGGCACCCACGTCGAATTTGGTGTTCTGTGTCGAAGGCGCATGCGCTGAATTTGTTGTTCTGCACCGAAGGCACCCACGCCGAAGACGCATGTGCCGCTAAATATTGTAAGCTAATTTGTTTTTCTTTTAAATTTTGGCTTTGAAAAAAAATTCGGGGAACAAAGATTTCGCAAAGAAAAATCTTAAATGAACCGTGCCTGCGGGCACGGGTTATGACTAGTGTGTGTGTGTGTGTGTGTGTGTGTGTGTGTGTGTGTGTGTGTGTGTGTGTGTGTCTATATATATTTGACAAGTAAGTGATAGACTTTATTTACATCAAAACAAGACAAAATATTTACAAAGGTTCAAGCCGTGATAGATCAGCCTGTTAATAGAGGGAGGGGGGAGAGGGCACAAGCGCCGTCACCCCCTACAAAATACGAACATGGATGAAATTATACGCCTCTAAAGGTAAAAAGATACAAGCCATAAACATTAATCATTTTCCAAGAATCCCCAATTCGAGTAAGGGATAGTTGCCGATGGTTGATCTCTGTCAATGTTACGTAAGGAAATCCTAACGTTCGCTGAAATATCTTCAAATACAGATGTTTTCCCCACTACTTTGCCTTCAAATATTCTCATGTTGCGTTGCTTCCAGATATGCCAAACGGCCGAAGCTAAGACAGCTTTAGCAAGCACGCCAACACAGTCAGACTTTTTATACAAGGATAGTATTAGATCCCCCACAGCAGATAATGATCTAGGCATTACTCCAGTGTAACCCAGTTTAAGGAAGCATCTGGTAATAATGTAACTTGAGATCTCACATTCAAAGAAAATGTGGTTAGAACTTTCAGATGCTGCAGAATCGCATAACACGCATCCCGTGTCATTGATACATCCCCACCTGGATAACAAATCTCTAGTCGGTAAATTACCATGAAAAGCTCTGAGAGTGGTAATGGCCATTTTCGGGACATGAAGAGGGAACCAAATAACTCGGAAATGTTTGAAGGCCGGTGCTGTAGTTCGAGAACCCACCCAAGACGCACGGTATGAGAAATGATCTCCTGAATTCCAGCTCCAATAGTCTGGCCCGGATACTAAGCTGATAGTCTGAAGAATAGGCAAAAGTGGAGCTATCTCCGAAACGGGCTTCCAAGACCCGTTAGCCCAGAAGTTGCATACTAGTGTCATATCATTCCCTGAAGGTGGGTCTTGAAGAAGATATAGCGGGCCATTAGGATGCCAATTGTATGCACTAATTATATGTATATGAAAGGTACAAAGTACATACGATAATTACACAATAATACATAATGGGACCAAATATATAAAATCACAAAACCCTCAAACTGTCTCCACAACGCAAGTACAACTCACTCCCTAATCTAGACCTAGGTAGCCAATTCCATGAAATCTACATCAAAGGGCTCGACCTCTAGCTCAAAGCTCTAGATGGTCTCCTAGGAAGAACCTGCTCTGAAGTTCCAAGCCCTAGACCTGGCGAAAGGGGGCTGACGTGTCAACGCTTGCCCAGTAGAAAAAACACAATTCAAGTGTAGAATACTATAATTAAGATTGTTTTATCCAACCAAGATAGCAGGCTTCATAAGAACAAATAAATGGGCATTCTAAACAATATTATCTCTACTCAGGAATGAAGAACAAAATAAAATAACATAAGATGCATGCTGAAATAAATCTGCAGCTAAAAGCAATGACAAAGAAAAGTAAATGTGACAATGTAAGGGTGTCCTAACAACTCTATCGATGTCAAATCCATGACATCACCTAGACTGTGCATAGGGTTAGCATGTGAACCCATTCTAGTACAGAAAAGCACTCCCAGTTGATCGTACAAACTCCTAGTTGGAGAATGTGATGTGCAATGAGATCTATCTTTTGGGGTTTTCAAGGACCCTTATGGCATTTTAAAGCCCGTCCTAAGTCGGACGAACATTAAAAACGAAATAAAGTAGCGGAAGCATTATTAAACACTTTAATGATATACTACCCTAAGGAAACATAAACCCTAGCCAGGATAATCTACTGACTCGGGTTGGGTCCGACCAACCCGAGAAACATCTAATCTACTGCATAAATATGAAAGTCATAAAATAAACCGACTTACCTGGAACTTTGCTTGAACCGGCAAAGTGTTTCGAACCGTTTCATGCACCGTGCCTCGAGCTAAGCCGCTTTCCGAACCGTACCTTGCTGCACCTCGCCTCGAGCTGAACCGCCTCCCAAGCCGCACCGTGCATCCGAGCCAATCACTCGTCGAAGAAAGTTTCACTTGAGCAGACCCACGCCAGAGACTTTTGGATCAGATCCAAACCTCCTCGCTATCTTGCTAGGACCCGATTGGAGGATAGGAAGAATAAAGAGGAGGAATAATTTAATTCTAGATCGAGCGTGCTCAAAAATTAGGAGCTTCTCGAATCGTAGACTTGGTGCAATTTTCTCTTGGGTGTCCACCCCTATTTATATAGGGAGGAAGACCCCTTGCTCGTCTCACAAGCAATGTGGGACTAATTAATCAAAGAGGGATTTAATTAATTTAGTAAGCCTTTCTCAAATGTCTAACTTCAACTAATTAAATCTCCCTCACCATTGAGCTTCAAAGATGATATCACCTATCATATTGAAGAGCTTCAAATGGTGAACGCGTAGGAACAAACAGTGACAAATTCTGACTTCGTTTGACTTCTCAAACAATTTCCCAAAGTCGGGCAAAAATTCACTCATCGTAGTCGACGTTTTGAGTTTCAAAAAAACCCTAGGAAAAAGTCAAGGAGGACCCCCTAACCCGCGGACGAGCCTGCTTCCATTGCGGGCGGGCACCCACAATGGAGCGCGGGTGCCCCGGCCTGCCCAGCGGGTCGCACCCACTGGGCCAGGTGGGCGCCCCCACCCGCTCAGCGGGTGGGCCGCCCGCTCAGCTGCAGCGGGCGCCAGGCCTGCTAAGCGGGCTGGCCCCGCTGACTCAGCGGGTGGTGCCCGCTTGAGTCAGCAGGTGCCCCCACCCAGTAAGCGGGTGGGCCCCGCTTGTCTTGTGGGTTGGGCCATCTTGCCCCAAAGTGGATCTGACCCATTTTGCCTTTTCACTGTTTTCCATTTTCTGGGCTTGTTTAAGCTCCGATTCCAACGCGGTTTCTTCCTGTGGATTCATCAGAAAGTCCTCTTCAATCCCAAATTCTAAACTCTTTAGATTTTCATCTCACAACTGCCTTGTGAGCTTAATCATTCCACTGCATCGAATGCATTCCTCTTAAACGTTCTTCCTATTACTAAGACGTGAGTACTACTCGGTGTGAGACCCTATAGCATGACCCTACTACAGGTTGGGACTCGAAATCCCTAGACGACAGTAAACATGAGCACAGGTGTCATCCCTGTTTCAGCATCATAATTACGTGATTGTGTCATATCCGCTTCCCTAAAATGGAGGCGAGGCGTGACGAGGCCCGCTCAGGCTTGGAGCTGTGAGACTCCAGCCTGTAAAGCGTTTGGAATAACCACGTAAGGTCCCTGTAATGCGAATCGGAACAAAAATAACAATGATAGAAAGAGACGAATAATAATAAATTATAAATCTCAAGTCCAGATAAAATTTCAACAACCAGAAAAGCCACCAGGCTAACAAAAGAGTCTAAAAAGAAAAGGCCCAGCATGGCCAACAAGGAAACAACTAACAAAAGATGGTGCTACTCACCGACGAGCTAACGACAGTCTAACAAGGAAAAACGGTGAAGGAACACTAGGACTGATCACCGGTGTCCTCGTACTCCATGTCAGCTGTGGAACCAGGTGCAAACTCCACGAACTCGTCATCCCCAGCTACGGACTCTGGCTCAGCAACTAACATGCGACACCCAAGAGAAGGGGCACATGTCAGCAAAGTCTACAAGACTTTGTGCAAGGAAACTAAAAGAAAGGTAAAAGCAACCTAGCAATTCTAAAGTGTGCATGTCATGACATATATATATAAGATGTGCAGTAAATAAGTAAACGCAGCAAGTATGACACGGCAAGGAGTACACATGACATGGAAGCAAGAACATGACAAGGATAACAAGTATACATTCACAAGGACAAGTACAAGCATAGTAAGCACGTCGTGCATAGAGATTCCGCCTTTTGGCTAGAGAGGCTGTACGGGCCAACTCTTACGCTCAAGTGACCGTTTATCCCTACCCCTCCACGTGTATCGAGCCAGGGCCTTACCACCGAACACGGAATGCTCGCTTTTGGATCACGAGCCAGGAAGTGTTTTAACAAGTATGGCGTAGGGTTATGCCCGCATAGCAGGTGCCTAGTCGGAAACACGAATTGTACAAGTATTTTGTAGCATGTACTACGATGCAACATGCAAATCAGATGACATGTAAAGAATGCAAATGCATGGCAGATATTCAAATAAAGAAAATGTGTACCGTTAGAGAAATTAAACGTGGCAGGCAAATGCATGACATGACACGACAAAAGGCAGTTCTAGCTTCGTTGTCAATCTAGAACTTGAAGTTGCGCCTAGACCGCTATCATTTCACGGTCTAGTCTCTTTCACGCTAAAAGCAAGGAAATGGCCTAAAGCATGGCCTAAAACAAGGTTGGCAAGTTTCACTTGCCTGGTTCCGGTGATGACGGTCGACGAGAGTTCGTCTCAAAATCGCTACTCTACGGGAAAATGGGTTCGCTGTTATGGCCAAAGCAGAAATCAGAACTGAAAGATCTAATCTAGATTTGTAACCGAAATCCTACGACGTCTAGTAATCCATTTTTATTAGGTTTTCTAATTTATAGTGTGGGTTATGGAAAATTTAAAGGTAGATCACTAACCGTATTTGCAGAAGAAGCATCCACGATCAAGGGCGACAATGAAAACTGCAGGTAGAAGAGGATCTCAGTGATCTCCGGGTTGCCGTCGCCAAATCTGATCTAGCACGGCAATGGAAGAAGCGATCCGGGAACTACGGCTGAAGAGAACTCCTCGCGGTTGAGATATAACGGATCTGGAGAATTGGGAGAATGGAGGGGATAACTGGAGCAAAAGGAGATTTGGGGGTTTTGGGGTCGGCCGGCGGCTTACCGGCATGGTTGCCGGTGCAATGGGGGGGTGTGAGAGAGCACGGGAGGAGGAGGAAAGGAAAAAGGAAGATATGGGATGATTGGGGAAGAAAATCGGATAGCAAAAGTGAGAGAATAAGTGAAAATGTATCGGGTTTAAATAGAAATAAAAAGCGGCGGCTATGACTTAACCTAGGGTTTCTGGGCATATTAGTCGGTCAGTGAAGAGTAGTTGACCGACTAGTTTGGGGACTAGTCGGTCGGTCGTCCAACTGTGACCGACTAAAAGGCAAACAGTGAACAGGGTCGATACAGGGTAGACAGATTTAGTCGGTCTGTGAAGGCTCGTCAACCGACTAATTTGGTAATTAGTCGGTCGGTGATCGTTCATTGACCGACTAAGGGTTGAATATGATAGACAAAAAGTACTGAGAGTTAGTCGGTCTGAGAAGAAACTCTAACCGACTAGTTTCTAAACTAGTCGGTCGTTAGTCGTTCTTTGACCGACTAACCGTAAACAGTAACTCGGCTGTCAGAAAGATCTCAGAATTAGTCGGTCTGAGAACAAGTTCTAACCGACTAGTTTGACAACTAGTCAGTCGATGGATGTGCTTAGACCGACTAAGAGGAAACAGTAACTCAGCTGAAATAATCAAGATGAACTAGTCGGTTCCTGAAGAGTTGCCGACTGACTAGATTGCAATCTAGTCGGTTGGTTCTCCTTCTTGAACCAACTAAGATGCACGAAAAGTCTCGAAATGAAGGTGATGCTTCGGGAAAGGTTCCTATGGCTTCTAAGATCACTCTAGCTCTAAGATGCGGTCAAGATGAAGTTCATCATGAATGACTTACTCCAAGCTCATCGTTCTATGGAAAGGAACTAGAAGACTATAAAGAACTGAGCGAAAACACCCAACTACAAAAACGGGAAAAACACACAAAGGAGAGAACAACCAACATATATATATAATAGATAAAAACCAGTCGTTACATCCTACCCACCTTAAGAAAAATTCTGCCCTCGGAATTTCCTAACACTCACGTGTCAGGGAACAAAAGTGGGTATCTCTCTCTCATCTCATCTTCTCTCTCCCAAGTAGACTCTCCTGGCGAGCCATGTCGCCACATCACCCTAACAAGATCGACTGTCTTGTTTCGAAGTGACTTCTGACGCCTGTCCAAAATCTGCACTGGTTACTGGTCATACGTCAGATCAGGGCGAACGGTGATCTCCGAGAAATCCACAGCATAAGATGGATCGCTGATGTACCGACGAAGCTGCGACACATGGCAGACATCGTGAACTCCTTCCAAATATGGCGACAAGGCTAAGCGATAGGCTACCTCTCCATTCTCTCCAGGATGTCAAACGGTCTAACGTATCTTGAGCTCAGCTTCCCTCGTTTCCCAAAGCAAATCACTCCTCGATTCGGGGAAATCTTCAGGAACACATGGTCACCTGGCTGAAACTCCAAAGGACGCCGTTTAGCATCTGCCCAATGCTAGAAACGGTCCTGAGCAATCCTCAGCTTCTCCCGTATGTTCCTCACAACATCCACTGCCTCCACGATCATCTCAGGTCCTAACAGCTCCATGTCCCAAATGTCATCCCAGCTCAGTGGCGATCGACATTTCTTCCCATATATCGCGGCGAAAGGTGCCATGCCAATACTCGCCTGGTAGCTGTTATTGTAGGCAAACTCAACATGGTGGAGATGATCTTTCCAAGATCCCTTGAAGTCCAACATGCACGCCCTCAGCATGTCCTCCAAGATCTGGATCGTCCTCTCGGACTGGCCATCTGTCTGCGGATGATACACCGTGCTGAAACTCAGACTCGTACCCAAACTCTTCTGCAGACTCTGCCAGAACTGAGACGTGAACCTCGTGTCTCTGTTCGACACGATACTCACAGGGACTCCGTGAAGTCGTACGATCTCCTGCACGATTCACGTTACATCACTATCTAAACTAGGGAAAGGAAATAGAAATGGAATGTAAAAAGGGGTTTACCTCCATATATCTCCTTGCTAGCGTCTCAGTGGACTGTCCTACTCGGAAAGGAATAAAGTGCGCGGATTTGGTCAATCGGTCCACGACCACCCAAATCGCGTCATTCTGATTCGGACTCCGAGGCAGTCCAGTCACAAAGTCCATAGTGATGTGTTGCCACTTTCACTCCGGAATCGGAAGCAGTTGTAGCAACCCTGCCGTACACTGATGCTCCGTCTTTACCTGCTGGCAAACCAGACACTTGGCTACACTCCGAGCCACACTCCTCTTCATATCATGCCACCAATAGTTCAGGCGAAGATCCTTATACATCTTGGTGCCACCAGGATGCACAGAATATGGCGAACTGTGTGCCTCAACCAACTCCTCTCTTATGTCTCCAGCTGGCACACACAACCTGGCTCCATAACTCAGCGAGCCATCCTCATGAATCGAGAAGTCAGTCTGTAGACCGGCTTCCACCTGCCCTCGTATCTTCACCAACTTCGGGTCTCCAGCCTGTCCAGCCTTGATCCTATCCACGATCGTCGACTGTATCTGCATACACATCAACGAAAAGGCCTCTCCAGGAAGAACAATCTCAATACCATACTCGCAAAAATCTTGCTGCAATCTCCACTGCAAAGTCAGTAACATCACTACCGGAAGCCTACTCAGCGCATCCGGAACCACATTCACCTTGCCAGGATGATACTGCAGATCGATCTCATAATCCGCCATGAGCTCCAACCACCGACGCTGTCGCATGTTGAGCTCCTTCTGGGTAAAAATGTACTTCAAGCTTTTGTGATCGGTGAAGATCTTCACCTTTTCACTCAGCAGGAAGTGCCGCTAAATCTTCAGCGCAACACGACTGCTGCCAACTCCAAGTCGTGCGTCGGGTAATTCTTCTCATGGGTATTAAGCTGACGTGAAGCATAAGCTACCACGTGCCCATGCTGGTGCAATACACAACCGAGACCCTTGCCGGAAGCATCGCAAAAGATCTCGAATCCTCCACTCCGATCAGGCACAGCAAGAACAGGGGCAGTCGTCAGCCTCTCCTTCATAACACCAAAAGCCTCCTCACAGCCATCAGACCAAACAAATGGCACATCCTTCCGCGTCAGTCTGGTCATCGGCTCGGTAATACGGGAGAAGTCCTTAATGAACCGCCGGTAGTAACCAGCCAATCCAAGGAAACTCCTGATCTCAGATGCTGACTGCGGAACAGGCCATTCCTTGATAGCCTTGATCTTCTCGGGGTCCACCGAAATACCATCTCTTGACACCACATGCCCGAGAAAATCAACTCTGTCCAGCCAAAACTCGCACTTGGAATACTTAGCATACAACCGATGCTTCCTCAAGATCTCCAACACTGTCCTCAAGTGCGATGCATGCTCCTCCTCTGACTTTGAGTAGATCAGAATGTCGTCAATGAAGATAATGACAAACTTGTCTAAAAAGTCATAGAAGATCATATTCATCAGATTCATAAATATGGCGGGTGCGTTGGTTACACCGAAAGGCATAACCACGAACTCGTAGTGTCCATACTTCGTCCTGAATGATGTCTTCGGAACATCTTCCTTCCTCACATTCAGCTGATGATAACCGCTCCTCAGATCCAACTTAGAGAATACCCTCGATCCTCCAAGCTGATCAAAGATGTCATCTATACGAGGCAACGGATATCGATTCTTGACGGTCACCGCATTCAACTCCCGGTAGTCCACACGCATGCGACGCGAACCATCCTTCTTCTTCACCAGCAAGACCGGTGCTCCCCACGGAGACACACTGGGAAGAATGTAACCCTTCTGAAGAAGTTCGTCAAACTGCTTCCGTAATTCTTCCAATTCTGCTGGTGCCATGCGATAGGGCGCCTTCGAGATAGGCTGCGCTCCCGGAATAAGATCGATCGAAAACTCGAGAGCTTGATCGGGCGGCAATCCAGACATCTCCTCGGGGAAGACGTCGTCGAAGTCACGCACTACCACTGGTCTACACTGCTCCATCTGCATAGCAACGATCTCCACCGGCTTGGCCTGAAATCTGACAGGGCCAAGCGAACTGCTGCCAAGGCTGAACTCGAACACCGGATGGCCTGGAATCTCGAACACCACCTTCTTCCTCCGGCAATCGATCATGGCGTAGAAACTCCCAAGCCAGTCCATCCCAAGGACATCATCATAGTTGATGATGTCGTGGACGATGAAATCGACGTAAAGCTCATGTCCACAGACCACCAAAGGGCAAGAATTGCAACCACGATGCACCGAGATCACGCCATTTCCTGTGATGATATCCCAACTCTTGGGAAGAGGGGAAGTCGACAAGGAACGCTTCTCCACGAAGCTCCGGGAAATAATGCACATTGATGCACCAGAGTCGAAGAGGACTCGTGCAGGAAATGTGCAAACCAAAATCACACCTAACAAGCAATCTAACAATCAAATCCTATTCTAGCAAACATAACAAGCAGCCAAACAAATTCCACAAACAGGACTAACTAAGAAAAGAAACAACTAGACTAAGGGTTACCTGCAATAACCTCATCCTCAGTCTCAGCCTCAACTGCAGTCATCAGGAAAGCCTGCCTCCTCGGCTGAACAGCCTGCTGAACAGCCTGCCTCTGCGGAACGAGAGGCGCTCCACGTCCAGCAGGTACAGGTGCCCTCTGCTGCAACGGCTGAGCTGCAACAGGTCCCTTCCAAGGCTGCTTGGACTTCGGGCAGTCCCTCATGACATGCGCAGGATCACCACAAACCAAGCATTGTCCCAACATCTTCCGGCATTGATCTTTGACATGCCCAGTCTTGCCACAGAAATAGCAAGTCTTCTGAGTAGGAGGTCCTCCTGGCCTCTTGAACTGTACCGGCTGATTGGGCCTGAACCCTGGTCTTATCACTGCCCTGGCCTGCTCCACAGGCCTCTTCCCAGTTCCAGAAGCACAACCTCTCTTCTGGTTCACAATCTTCTCCTGCCTCTTCACTGCAATCAGAACCTTCTGATAGGACTCCAAATCAGAAGAAGACACAAAGCTCTGAAGATCCAAAGAGAGCCCCTGCAGAAACCTCTGAGCCCTCTCATCAGCATCCTGCACCATCTTCGGTGTGAAACGGCTCAGCCTAGTGAACTCCTGGTGGTACTGGTCCACCATCAAGCTCCCCTGCTTCAGGTCAATGAAGCGCTACGCCATCTCCCTCCTGGCAGCTTTCAGAAAGTACTCCTCATCGAATCTGGACTTGAAAGTAGCCCAAGATATCGGCTCCTCTAGCATCTTCTCCTCTGCATCTCACCAGGTTCGAGCATTGTCTATAAGCTGCCTTTTCGCCAAGTCAACCCATCCAGCCGGGTCAACCGTCGACATCTTCAGGTTGTCCTCCATATTCCTGGTCCACTCGTCAGCAGCTAGAGGTCCTTCGGTCCCGTCAAAGTAAGTGGGGCCCAGCTCCCGAAACAGCTTTGCTCTTGGCTCAGAGCGAGGGACACTCTGGACTGGCTGCGCTACTCGAGCAGGCGGAACATTTTGGGCATTCTGCAGCATGCCCTGATGCACTTGCATCATCTGATGCATCATCCACATAATCTCCTCATTGGTGGGCTCTCGGTCTGGCTCCTCGACACGAGGGGGCACACCACCAGCAGCAGCTCGGGTATTCCGTCTTCCAGCCATCTAATGACACAGAAAACGAAACAAAATCAGACTCTCAGCCTATGACTCGGGTGTCGAAATTGTTTATCGGACATTCTATAATTATTATCGTTGTTCCGAAGATGTTCGTAGTTACAGAAGGGAAGGACCTGTATGGGCCACCAACAAAACCTGTCACGACCCGCTTCCCTAAAATGGAAGCGAGGCATGACGAGGCCCGATCAGGCTTGGAGCTGTGAGACTCCAGCCTGTAAAGAGTCTAGAATAACCACGTAAGGTCCCTGTAATGCGAATCGGAACAAAAATAACAATGATAGAAAGAGACGAATAATAATAAATTATAAATCTCAAGTCCAGATAAAATTTCAACAACCAGAAAAGCCACCAGGCTAACAAAAGAGTCTAAAAAGAAAAGGCCCAGTATGGCCAACAAGGAAACAACTAACAAAAGATGGTGCTACTCACCGATGAGCTAACAACAGTCTAACAAGGAAAAACGGCGAAGGAACACTAGGATTGATCACCGGTGTCCTCGTACTCCGCATCAGCTGTGGAACCAGGCACAAACTCCACGAACTCGTCGTCCCCAGCTATGGACTCTGGCTCAGCAACTAACATGCGACACCCAAGAGAAGGGGCACATGTCAGCAAAGTCTACAAGACTTTGTGCAAGGAAACTAAAAGAAAGGTAAAAGCAACCTAGCAATTCTAAAGTGTGCATTGTCATGGCATATATATAAGATGTGCAGTAAATAAGTAAACGCAGCAAGTATGACATGGCAAGGAGTAAACAAGTAAATAAGTAAACGCAGCAAGTATGACGCAGCAGTATATAAGAGATTCCGCCTTTTGGCTAGAGAGGCTGTACGGGCCAACTCTTACGCTCAAGTGACCGTTTATCCCTACCCCTCCACGTGTATCGAGCCAGGGCCTTACCCCCGAACACGGAATGCTCGCTTCTGGATCACGAGCCAGGACGTGTTTTAACAAGTATGGCGTAGGGTTATGCCCACATAGCAGGTGCCTAGCCAGAAACACGGATTGTACAAGTATTTTGTAGCGTGTACTACGATGCAACATGCAAATTAGATGACATGTAAAGAATGCAAATGCATGGCAGATATTCAAATAAAGAAAATGTGTACCGTTAGAGAAATTAAACATGGCAGGTAAATGCATGACATGACATGACAAAAGGCAGTTCTAGCTTCGTTGTCAAGCTAGAACTTGAAGTTGTGCCTAGACCGCTATCATTTCACGGTCTAGTCTCTTTCACGCTAAAAGCAAGGAAATGGCCTAAAGCATGGCCTAAAACAAGGTTGGCAAGTTTCACTTGCCTGGTTCCGGTGATGACGGTCGACGAGAGTTCGTCTCAAAATCGCTACTCTACGGGAAAATGGGTTCGCTGTTATGGCCAAAGCAGAAATCAGAACTGAAAGATCTAATCTAGATTTGTAACCGAAATCCTACGACGTCTAGTAATCCATTTTTATTAGGTTTTC
The DNA here is from genome assembly GCA_030789695.1 of Scilla litardierei. Taxonomy (NCBI): domain Eukaryota; kingdom Viridiplantae; phylum Streptophyta; class Magnoliopsida; order Asparagales; family Asparagaceae; genus Scilla; species Scilla litardierei. The sequence continues at coordinate 243,861,899 of CM061133.1, read as the reverse complement.
TAATTTATAGTGTGGGTTATGGAAAATTTAAAGGTAGATCACTAACCGTATTTGCAGAAGAAGCATCCACGATCAAGGGCGACAATGAAAACTGCATGTAGAAGAGGATCTCAGCGATCTCCGGGTTGCCGTCGCCAAATCTGATCTAGCACGGCAACGGAAGAAGCGATCCGGGAACTACGGCTGAAGAGAACTCCTCGCGGTTGAGATATAACGGATCTGGAGAATTGGGAGAATGGAGGGGATAACTGGAGCAAAAGGAGATTTGGGGGTTTTGGGGTCGGCCGGTGGCTTACTGGGATGGTTGCCGGCGCAATGGGGGGTGAGAGAGAGCACGGGAGGAGGAGGAAAGGCAAAAGGAAGATAGGGGATGATTGGGGAAGAAAATCGGATAGCAAAAGTGAGAGAAGAAGTAAAAACGTATAGGGTTTAAATAGAAATAAAAGCGGCGACTACGACTTAACCTAGGGTTTCTGGGCATATTAGTCGGTCAGTGAAGAGTAGTTGACCGACTAGTTTGGGGACTAGTCGGTCGGTCGTCCAACTATGACCGACTAAAAGGCAAACAGTGAACAAGGTCGATACAGGGTAGACAGATTTCGTCGGTCTGTGAAGGCTCGTCAACCGACTAGTTTGGTAATTAGTCGGTCGGTGATCGTTCATTGACCGACTAAGGGTTGAATATGATAGACAAAAAGTACTGAGAGTTAGTCGGTCTGAGAAGAAACTCTAACCGACTAGTTTCTAAACTAGTCGGTCGATAGTCGTTCTTTGACCGACTAACCGTAAACAGTAACTCGGCTGTCAGAAAGATCTCAGAATTAGTCGGTCTGAGAACAAGTTCTAACCGACTAGTTTGACAACTAGTCGGTCGATGGATGTGCTTAGACCGACTAAGAGGAAACAGTAACTCAGCTGAAATAATCAAGATGAACTGGTCGGTTCCTGAAGAGTTGCCGACCGACTAGATTGCAATCTAGTCGGTTGGTTCTCCTTCTTGATCCAACTAAGATGCACGAAAAGTCTCGAAATGAAGCGTGAGTCTTCGAGAAAGGTTCCTATGGCTTCTAAGATCACTCTAGCTCTAAGATGCGGTCAAGATGAAGTTCATCATGAATGACTTACTCCAAAGAACTGAGCAAAAACGCCCAACTACAGAAACGGGAAAACCACACAAAGGAGAGAACAACCAACACATATATATAATAGATAAAAACCAGTCGTTACAGATTGACTTCATCGATAACGTGCCATCGGGATGACTCTGACTGTGTCTGTGATGAACACCGCAGTTTTAGTCCATTCGTCTTAACTATGTAACTTGCCTAGCCTAGGGTATGGAGCTCTGTCAACCCCATTAGCTAGCACTGGTCAGTATCAATCGGTCTCTGGTACATTCATGTTGTACATATTACAACATACCTTGGCCAAGGTTTTACCTAGAGCCGCACTGAGCCTGCGACACTAACTTCCCATTAATGGAAGAGACGAATCCTCTCTTAATCATTACGCATCGCGTATACTTCAAGTATCACCCAGTCTAAGATCTTTCAGCAGGCCTTGCCTCGAAGCTAGATCATAGACCTAAGTGGTACTATTCACGCATAGCTTCGTACAATGATATCAAGTCCTAAGGACCAACTTGCCTATCATCACTAAAAGTTATTAATGACAGTTAGTTAATGATTAACCATTTATTAACTCTTTATTTGGGTCGTTCAGTGGACTCATTCTCCAATGAGCACTTGTGTCTTCTCTCCAACTTCACCAAGTCGCATGATTATGAGACCAACAAGACAAATACACAATGGTCTGTCCAATGTGCCGATATCCCTATCTCGACGCATCTATGACCACGAACGATTTAAGACTCAAGTTCTTAACAGTCAGACATTTCTCATAATCGCGATCTCTAACTCGAAACATGTATGACCTTAGTACGAGTCTAAGGAAATTATCTAAGCAATATATAAAAAAGAGAATTACTCAGATAATTGATACCAGAAAGCATACTTTCATTTATGAACAATATGTTTACATAGATAAATTGCCTTGAGGGCATACATCTCTCAACATCTCCCACTTGCACCCAGGGCCATTTATTATGGTATCTCATACCACTTTTGCACACTAGTCTCTCCAGACGATCTTGTGCCAGCACCTTTGTGAATGGATCTGCTAAGTTGTCTTATGAACAGACTCTAAGGGGTTCTATATCTTTCCTCTTCTCAATATCCCGTAGCAGGTGATACTTTCGAAGAATGTGTCTGGATCTCTTGTGGAATCTAGGTTCTTGAACCAGACTGATGGTTGCATTATTGTCGCAATACAGAGGTGTAACGACTGGTTTTCATGTATTTGGATTATCTATATTATATATATATGTGTTTTGGTGGATTTTCTCCTCATGTGTGGTTTTCGTCTCCGTAGCTTTCATTTCGATCGTTTCGTCGTGATTTTCTAGCTTCTTTCTTAGAATCGTTGATCTTGGAGTAAGTCACTCATGACGAACTTCAAATCGCTCATATTTTAGAGTTAGAGTGATCCTAGAAGCCGTAGGGATCTTCCTAGAACTTCGCGCTTCAATTCGGCACTTTTAGTGCACTTTAGTTGGTTCAAGAAGGGGGACCAACCGACTAGATTGAGATCTAGTCGGTCAGGAACTCTATTGGAACCGTCTAGTTTATTAAATCAATTGTACAGGAGTTACTGTTTACTTTTAGTCGGTCTAAGAACAACCACCGACCGACTAGATGTGAAACTAGTTGGTCAGAACTTGCTCTCAGACCGACTAGTTCCTTTGATACATTTTACCTAAGTTACTGTTTATCGTTAGTCGGTCTAAGAACAACCACCGACCGACTAGGTTGCAAACTAGTCGGTCAGTCATTATTCTTTAACCGACTAATTCCTTGACCATTTCGACAACCTGAGTTACTGTTTGGTTTTAGTCGGTCAGTTGGTCGACCGACTGACTAGTTGTTGAACTAGTCGGTCAACAACCCTTCTTTGACCGACTAACTGCTGTCGTAAACCTAGGGTTTGCCCACCCGCCGGCTGTGCCTATTTAAACCCCCCAAACGTTTTTATTTTCTTCGTTCATTTCTCCTGAGCCTCCTTCTTCCCCAAATCATCATCCATCTAACCCTAGCCTTCCTCCTTTATCAAGAGCTCCTCTCCCTCTCCATTTTGGCCGGCCACCACCTCTAGGTCGCCGGAAAACCCCCAAAAATCCCCAAAACCCCATTTCTCCATAATTTCTCCCCATTTCCAGATCTGAACCCTAGTTTCCCGGATCGTTCTTCCGTTGCCGTGCTTGCTCGACATCGTTCTTCCGCTAACGATTCGGTAATAAATCGATCTCTTAATATTCTCATAACCCATTTGTGTTTTTGTGAAACCCTAATGAAATTGAATGTTGTTTCGATGATTGTTTCTCCTTAACAGCGACTTTCCCCGTAGATTAGCGCTTGCGAGACGAACCTTCGTGATCGTCATCCTCGGTGCTAGGCAAGTGAAACTTGCCACTTAGGGTTTTGGACCATGTCTTAGGCCATTTTCTTGTGTAGGCGTAAAAGAGACTAGGCGACGAAATGATACTCGCCTAGGCGCAATTTCAGGAACTAGCTTGACAACGAAGTTAGATCCGTCATTTATCATGTTGCATAACTACCATGTCACGTTTAATTTTAATTAACGGTACGCGAATTAATTGTCATCCATGCTATCCATGTTGACTGTCGCATTCGTAGCACACGCTACAATACTTGTGTTTCCTGGCTCGTGTTCCAGAAGCGGGCCACGTGTGTTGGTTGATAGCCAATGCCCGATCTACTTTTTTCCAGCTAGGCACCTGCGTTGCAGGCATAACCCTACGCCATACGTGTTAAATACACTTCCTGGCTCGTGATCCAGAAGCGAGCATTCCGTGTTCGGGGTAATGCCCTGGCTCGATACACGTGGAGGGGTAGGGATAAGCGGTCACCTGAGCTTACGAGTTGGCCCGATCAGCCACTCTAGCCAGCAGACGAAATCTCTGTGCACAACTTGTTTACTTGACGTGTTCACTTGACGTGAACCACTTGACTTGTACTTGTCCGTGTTTTACTTGTAAAACTCGTTATCCATGACATACTTGCTACTTGCTACTTGTACTTCCCTTTACTTGTCACTTCCATACTATACTTGCCATGTCATGCATCATACTATAACTGCTAGGTTGTTAGTGTATTCTCCTTTCAGTTTCCTTGCCCAAGTCTTTTAGACTTGCTGACATGTGCCCCTTTACTCTTTTGGGTGACACATGTTAGATCCTGAGCCTGAGTTCATTGTTGAGGACGAGGTGTTTGCGGACGCCGAGCCCGAGCCTGTGTTTGACGAGGACTTCGTGGACACTGGCGATCAATCGTAGAGACTATTTGTGTTGTTGTTTAGACTGTTTTGTTGTCGGTGCGTGGCACCAATACTTTGTTATGTTTGTCCTTATTGGCCTTGTTCTGGGCCTTTAGACTCTTTCTTTTAGCCTGGTGGCTTTTCTGGATGTTGAACTTAAATTTAGTGTTGGACAATGCTGAGATTTGAGATTTTATTTCTGTCTCTCTTGTATTATTATCTGTGTTCTGTTCGTGGTTACAGGGACCTGCACTTGTTTTACCGACGCTTATCGGGCGTGTAGCTTCGCAGCTCCACACCCGTGCGGACCTTCTCACGTATCGCCTCCATTTTAGGGAAGCGGGGCGTGATAAGAGGTATTGGATCTTTAACTGCAGTGACCATTCCCAATTGGTTTATGAACTTCCTCATCCAGCCCGCTTCCTTTGCTACATCATTGGCCGATATATACTCGGCCTCCATCGTGGAGTCTGCAACAGTTTCTTGTTTGGAACTTCTCCAACTGACTGCTCCTTTTTGAGAGTGAAAACATATCTAGAGGTCGATTTGCTATCATCTATATCACTCTGAAGCTGGAACCTGTGAAGCCTTCAACTTTGAGCTCTTCACTTCCATAAATCAAGATCAAGTCCTTAGTCCTTCGTAAGTACTTAAGAATTATCTTGACGGCTCTCCAGTGTTCTTCTCCACGGTTAGACTGATATCGACTTATTGCACCTAGTGCAAAAGCGACATCGGGTCTGGTTCAGATCATGGAATACATGATAGATCCCATAGCTGAAGCATATGTGATTTTACTCATGCGATCCCTTTCCAAGTCAGTTTTCGGAGACATCTTCTTGGAAAGGTTTATTCCACGATTGGCTGTTATTAAACCGCCCTTACTTGCATGAATCATTACTGGTTTTCTTATATATACATGGATCATCCTCATTTCTGACAAAACCAAACTCTTTGACTGTCTTGTCAAAATGGATGTTCCAACTTCTTGAAGCCTGCTTAAGTCCGTAGATGGACCTATTCAGCCTACACACCTTTCCTTCACTCCCACTGACTTTGAAACCTTCTGGCTGAGTCATGTAAATCTACTCCTCTAAATCACCATTTAGAAAAGCAGTCTTTACATCCATTTGCCAGATTTCGTAGTCAAAGTGGACAGCAATCGCGAGTACGATCCGGATAGACTTGTGCATGGCGACCAAGGTTCTAAATGACGTGAGGTATGGCGTGGCAGCGAGGTCAAGCCTCAAGCCGTAGGAGCCTTGGCGGAGCCTTGGCGTTTTTCAAGGTGTGACTTAAGGCGGCAAATGTGTGTATATATTATATAATATATATAAAGGTAGACAGTAAACTATGCTCCACTTAGATAGATTAGTTTCCAAATCCTACCAAATCCATAGCCTTCCATCTACATTGAGATGTGTGCTTACTGCTTATAATTAACTAAAGTGTTACTTTACTAAAAAGCAATTGTTTACATCCTAAAACCAACTACAGTAACGAGCTGAGTATTCGAAAAGTCTAAAATTTTCCAAAAGTACGAAATAGACCGAAATACACAAAATCTGACCCCCAACATTAAACGCGAGACATTAGAGAAAATAATGAAACTTATATTGAATAATTAAATTGAATACTTACAAGTGAGGAAGAACTGAAGAAGACACAGAGATCTCCTTTTTGAGCTGAAGAACTAAAGAAGACGGCAACGAAGAACTGAAGAACTGAAGAATCCGGTGACGCTGATGCCATTCAGAGGGAGGACCGGAGACGAGGGCGGCCGGAGAACTCAAGAAGCCGACGACGCTGATGCAGTTCAAAGGGAGGACAGGAGACGAGGGTGGCCGGATACGAAGGCACCGCGAATCGGCTGCTGCAAGCGAGATGAAAAGCCCTAGGCCCCAAATCGAATGCAGGCGGTTACGAGATAAAAAGAAGCCTCAAATAATGAGAACGGGTCGGGTTCGGGTTCTCTTAGCCCTGTAATGCAGACTCGGGTGCTTTTTATTTATTTATTTTTTGTTTTTAAGGCGTGCCTTATGTTTTGTGGAGTGCCTTGTGTCGTCATGGCGCGCCATGGCGACATGCTGCCTTAAAGAGCCAACTTGGGCACTAACAAGGAGTGAGGGTGGAGCCTTGCCGCCATTGCATGGCATGGCGTCGCCGTGGCGAGTTTTTTAGAACCTTGATGGTGACTGGTGAGAAATTCTCATCATAATCTATTCCTAGAATCTGACGATAACCTTTCGCAACCAGCATAGCCTTGTACGTTTCTATCTTTTCATCTGCACCAATCTTCTTCTTGAAGATCCATTTGCAGCCAATAGGAACAGTTCCCTTGGGCACGTTATCTAAGGTCCATACCTCATTTACGTGCATGGAATCTAATTCAGATCTCATTGCATCTAGCCATTTATTAGAGTCTCTACTCTTAATGGCATCCTAGAAGCTAATAGGATCATCATCTAATATGATGATATCCTCAACCACTCCATCTACGAGAAAACCGTAGTACCTGTCAGGGACTCGAGGAATCCTATCAGACCTCCTAACGACTGGTTGGGAGACATCAGGTTCTGATTCTCCCACTAGTTCCAACACTTGTTCTTGTGTTAATTCTTCTTCCAAACATTCGTCCAGATCAATCACCTTGCCAATTGATTCCTTCACAATGAACGCCTTTTCTAAAAAGGTGGCATGTCTAGAGACAACAATCTTTTGTTGCTCAGGGTGGTAAAAGATGTATTCTGACGAATGTCTCGGGTATCCAATGAATTTACACAGAATAAATCTGTCTTCCAGTATGTCTGGATTATGCCTTTTGACATGTGTATGACAACTCCACACCATTAAGTGATTAAGGCTGGGTTTCTTGCCTGTCCATATCTGATATGGTGTCGTCGGCACAGACCTTGATGGAACCTTATTGAGAATATATATAGCAGTTTCTAGGGCATAGCCCTAGAGGGAAGTGGTTAACTCAGCTTCACTTATCATGGATCGCACCATGTCTAACAAAGTGTGGTTCCTCCTCTCTGACACATCGTTATGTTGAGGTGTGTAAGAAGGCATGACCTGAGAGAGAATCCCATTCTCTTTTTAAAATGCAAGGAATTCATGGCTCAAGTATTCTCCTCCTCGATCTGATCGAGGATCTTAATACTTTTGCCAGTCTGTTTTTCAACTTCGTTGCGATACTCTTTGAATCGCTCAAAAGTTTCGGATTTGTGTTTCATCAAGAACACATGTCCAAACCTAGAGTGATCATCGGTAAATGTAACGAAATATGAAAATCCTCCTTTGGCTAATGTAGACATGGGTCCATATACATCAGCATGTACTTGAACCAAGAGTTCAATAACTCTCTCTCCTTGACTTGCAAAAGGAGTTTTGGCCATCTTACCTTTGAGGCAAGACTCGCAAGTGTCGAATGACTTATAATTCGAGAGGCCCAAGAGCCCCTCTTTATGTAACTTGCTATGTCTCTTCTCTCCGATATGGCCTAGTCTACAGTGCCAAAGATAGGTTTCATTAAAACCAGATTCCTTATGTTTTCTTGTATTAACATTTCATACAACTTCATTACGTAAAGTGTATACACCATTGTTTAGTATCCCAAAACCTAGCAACTTACCATCAAAGAAAATGTTCATAACATTTCCGTTGATAGCAAAATTATAACCTTCTCTAGCCAAAGCTGAGACGGAGATAATATTGCCTAGGAAATTAGGGATATAGTAGCATTACTTCAAAAGCAAGTTAGTTCCACTAGCCAATGTGCATTTTAGATCTCCCACGGCTACTACATCAACATTTGCTGTGTTGCCGACTTGGAGAACAACTTCTTTATTTTTGAGCATTCTAATAATTCTCATTCCCTGTAATTGGTTACAGATGTGAGAGCCTACACCGGTATCTAATACCCGTGCGTTAGAATTCACGGAAAGAATTACACTTCGCATTATTGAAGTTGAGGCACAATATGCCCTTTCTTCTTTTGTTCCCGTACTGCTATTGTTTCCCTTAGCCAGTCGTTATTATAATTATCACCAGTTAATATATTCTTATCTTGGATATATTTAAATTTTACTTGTCATGCTGCAAAGAATAGAACTCCTATAGTTAGCATGCGTTCATTAATATTTTAAATATAATTAGATTGGTTTTTATCCAATTATATCCTCCCACTATTTTAAAGATCATTTAAAGCCATAACATAATTAAAATTTTAGTGGGAGAGGAATCCAACAACCCTAAGTCGTCCAATCTTGAGTGTAGCTCAACAAGTTGTTTGACTCTGCTGTTGGTAGATGAACTCTTTGTCAATCATATCGTATATGATTCCCTATGTGATTTTTACCCCTAATTATTTGTGATCATGAGTGTGGCTCATCCAAATCACAATAACTAGTCTAGTCAGACCCTTATTTTCGTGTCTAGCTTAACTTGCGTCGGCGCTCGGTGTAGTCACGACGCGACGGATTAGGTCAAGTCTAGAATGCATCATATGTAATAAGAAATTGGTTTCCATAAAGTTTTCATGTCATAGATTGAGTGTAGCTCAACAATTACGACATGGAACATATGGTTGCCAAAATCTAAAACAAGGTGGGCTACGAATTATCTCATAAAAGATTTATTAACGTATTTGACCAGATATAGTTGACGGCGTTGCATAATAATGATTCGCGTCCTTGCGGTCCAGCAGACACGGCCAGGGAATTGACTAAGCCAGGATCACTTATCCCTAGTCAAGCTAGGGTGACCCAGCAAACTTAGCCAAGCACATTGACCGGTATCATGGTCCATTGAAGGTTGCTTGTAATTTATATGTGTAACTATCAACTATTGGCTTTTATTAATACTAGTTAATCTTTAACAACTAGTGGATCCTTAAAATTCAGAATTTTATGGATTTGTTTAATGACTTTTATTAGGTCATTATCAACTATAAGGATTGAGTCAATATGCTGCTACCATAATCGTCCATTAGGCATTTTAACAGTTTTAAATCATATCAGGGAAATCTAAAATTCATCTTATAAAAATTAGATGTCTTTTAATGGCTAACCTAACAAGGTATTCTTCAGTTTATCATATAAACAAGAATTAAAACATAGCCTTTAAAACTACTTAAAAGCATCACATGAATTAAGTACTTTAATTATCTCAAAATTAATCTTATGTTTCTAACGAAACATAACATGGAAATCATATTCAACAAGCATCATTAGATCAAAGTAGATATGGATCTGATACCAATGTTGGGTTTTCAAGGACCCTTAGGGCATTTTAAGCCCGTCCTAAGTCGGACGAATATTAAAAACGAAAGAAAGTAGCGGAAGCATTATTAAATACTTTAATAATATACTACCCTAAGGAAACATAAACCCTAGCCTGGATAATCTACTGACTCGGGTTTGGTCCGACCAACCCAAGAAAGATCTAATCTATTGCATAAATATGAAAGGCATAAAATAAACCGACTTACCCGGAACTTTGCTTGAACCGGCAAAGTGTTCTGAACTATTTTCCGCACCGCGCCTCGAGCTAAGTCGCTTTCCAAACTGCACCGCACTGTGCCTTGCCTCGAGCTGAACCGCCTCCCGAGCCACACCGTGCATCCGAGCCAATCACTCGCCGAAGAAAGTTTCACTTGGGCAGACCCACGTCAGAGATTTCTAGATCAGATCCAAACCTCCTCGATGTCTTGCTAGGCCTGCTAAGCGGGCTAGCCCCGCTGACTCAGCAGGTGGTGCCTGCTTAAGTCAGCAGGCGCACCTGCCCAGTAAGTGGGCGGGCCCTGCTTGTCTTACGGGTTGGGCCCTCTTGCCCCAAAGTGGGTCTGACCCATTTTGCCCCTTTTCACTGTTTTCCATTTTCTGAGCTCGTTTGAGCTCCGATTCCGACGCGGTTTCTTCCTGTGGATTCATCAGGAAGTCCTCTTCAATCCCAAATGCTAAACTCTTTAGATTTTCATCTCACAACTGCCTTGTGAGCTTAATCATTCCATTTCATCGAATGCATTCCTCTTAAACGTTCTTCCTATTACTAAGATGTGAGTACTACTCGGTGTGAGATCCTACAGCCTGACCCTACTACAGGTTGGGACTCGAAATCCCTAGACGACAGTAACCACGAGCAGCAGGTGTCATCCTTGTTTCAGCATCATAATTACGTGATTGGCTTCGTTGATAAGTGTCGTCGGGATCACTCTGACTATGTCTTTGATGAACACCGCAGTTTTAGTCCATTCGTCTTAACTATGTCACTTGCCTAGCTTATGGTATGGAGCTCTGTCAACCCCACTAGCTAGCACTGGGCAGTATCTATTGGTCTCTGGTACATTCATGTTGTACATCTTACAACATACCTTGGCCAAGGTTTTACCTAGAGCCGTACTGAGCCTGCGACACTAACTTCCCATTAATGGAAGAGACGAATCCTCTCTTGATCATTACCCATTTCGTATGCTTCAAGTGTCACCCAGTCTAAGATCTTTCAGCAGGCATTGCCTCGAAGTTAGATCATGGACCTAAGTAGCACTGTTTATGCATAGCTTCGTACAATGATCTCAAGTCCTAAGGACCAACTTGCCTATCATCACTAAGAGTTATTAATAACAGTTTGTTAATGATTAACCATTTGATAATTCTTTATTTAGGTCGTCCATTGGACTCATTCTCCAATGAGCACCTGTGTCTTGTCTCCGACTTCACCAAGTCGCATGATTATGAGACCATCAAGACAAAAACACAATGGTCTGTCCGATATGCCGATATCCCTATCTCGACGCATCTATGACCACGAACGATTTAAGACTCAAGTTCCTAACGGTCAGACATTTCTCATAATCGTGATCTCTATCTCAAAACATGTATGACCTTACTACGAATCTAAGGAAATTATCTAAGCAATATATAAAAAAGAGAATTACTCAGATAATCGATACCAGAAAGCATACTTTCATTTATGAACAAGATGTTTACATAGATAAATTGCCTCGAGGGCATACATCTCTCAACACCATCCATCATGTTAACCAACACTCTCCCCCCTTACTAGAGGAGAACGCCACCTAAAGTAGTAAGTAATACAATAACACCCTCCTTACGGGAGGAGAATACCACTTAAAGTGGTATGAAAACACATCCCCTTTTGGGATAAAACGCCTACCTCAAGTCTCAACTCTTGGAGATGTATGCACAACAGGATGGTCTCGTCGCTCATGCACCCCCTAAACCCTGAGTTTATCCCATTACCCCGCATCTAATCATAAAGTGAAAGACGACACATTCTATCACATCACATCCCATGCCATCATCATATTACAATTACATACCAGGGAACATCGATAAAATTGAAGTAAAATGTCATTCTCATTGTATCATAAACTTCACATCATGGGACATACAAGCGGCCTAGCAACATATCATATAAGCATTCATGGCGTGTAGTACATAACATAGAAGTATAAACTTAGAGCATGAACATTGCTAGCATAAACATAAGCATGCTAGAATGAATATATGAAACATGGCATAAACATAGAAGCATAAACATAGAACATGAAATAATGAACATATGGCATAGGTATAACATACTAACATAGAAGTATAGTGACTTACAAGCCAACCTAAACATATTCTCATGAACAATGAACACCATTTTAAACATCATAGTAATGGAACTCGACTAGTTGTGCAACATGGAGTTTACTTGGCATAAGAGATATACCTAGCATAATGTCACATAGCAGGGACTAACTTGGAATAAAGAGACATATCTAGCAATTGGCACATGTCATGGAACTAATTAACATAATGAACATGGCATACTAATATTAGAATGAACATTTTAGTATAGTAATATGTGTGTGAGCATGGACATATAAGCATATTAGCATACTAATATTAGCATAGACATTTTTAGAATATTAATATGAATATGAGCATGGGCATATGAGCATATTAGCATTCGAATATTAGCATGGACATTTTAGAATATTAATATGAATATGAGCATGGACATATGAGCATATTAGCATACTAATATTAGCATGGACATTTCAGAATATTGATATGAATATGAGCATGGACATATGAGCACAAGGACATATTAGTATATGGAACAAGGGATTAATGGGTATCATACGCCATATGAGGCACTGCCTCATATTCCCTCTCACATAAAGCAACCAAGTACAACTAAGTACAAGCCCATATGGGCTTGTACTTGGTTGCTTTATGTGAGAGGGAATATGAGGCAGTGCCTCATATGGCGCATGATACCCATTATTCCCATGGAACAATTGGCATATGGACATATTAACATTATCATATGTAACATATTAGCATAAATATTAGCAAATGAATATAATTATGACATAAATGTGATTACCACCCCTAAGACACTCCTAGCGTAGAAACCTATCTAGAGTTGATAGATCCTGCAATTATATTCATAATAGTAACATGAGAATATTTTGCAATCTCCTACAAATATGTCCATTTAGCAACATACTACTCATTGGCAAATTGACTAAAGCAATCAAAACTATAGTAGTCTACTTAAGAAGTGAATTCCTACCTTAAAAGCTTCTCCTCATATTCTTGCCTCCTTCTCTTTGTGCTCATTCTTCTAGCCCTTTTCTTCCTCCTTTCTTCTTTCTCCTTCCTTCTCTTTGTTTTACTAGGGGTTAAATACTTAAAAGGAAGAAAGAGGGATGGTGTGTTGGGCCAAGTGAGGAGGAAGGAGAAGATGGTGGTGGTGCTTCGGCCTAGTGGAGGAGCAAATGGGAAGAATGTGGTTCGGCCATGAAGGGGGAGGGGGAGGAGAGGAAGATAAATGAGAATTTTGGCTCTTCCTTTTTCTTCCCCCTTTTTTGATACATCGGAAAGCTGGTTAAAGGCGCATGCGTTACGCATCCACCAGTGATCGATCCCTGGTGGCCCCACTGAGAAGCGGAGGTAAATGATGCTGGACCACAGTCCTTTAGCTTTTCTTCCCTTTTTCCCCTTAATATCTCATCCTATCCTAATCGCCATGCATAAATTAAGGGAATGATAAGTGTATGCGCATGTGTCACCATTAGGATGATGTTTAGCTAATTAAGTGACACCTATAGAGGTTAGGTGGCATGCATGAAAATTTTGGATTTTCTAATTTTGGAAAAAGTCAATACACCTAAAAATACCATTTGCCATACTAATATACTACTTATTATAATAAATAAAACACATTATGTTATCAAAATATAATTTAAAATGTTTAAAAATAGATTTTATAATACTAAATTAGAGAAAATTTTCAAAATACATGAAATATATATGCGTATTAAATGCGATCAAAATACATGGTACAATGCCCGTATATATGAAAACAAGGTATTACACAAGCACATGTAACGATGTCCATACATCGAGTGGCTATGAGTGTAGGGTTTTACGAGTCCTTAGGGCTATAAATTCGACGTTCGGCCTAAGTCGGACGAACGACGAAAATAAATCAGCAGCAGAAAATAGCACTGAAAACAGTTTTAAGTGTAGCACTAAAGATATTAACCCTAGTCAAGATCTCTACTTTTCCGGGATTGGGTCCGACCAACCCCTAAGGATAGATCTATCTAACATTTGCATATTATAAACACATGAATATTTAAACTACATACCTTTCACTTTTTTCGCAGGATACGAAGCATCGTTTTCAGCAAAATTTCTTTGGCCCACGTGCCACTTCTCCCAAGCCGAACCGCATATTGAGTTGCATCTCGTCCCGAGTCGAACCGCTTTCCGAACTGAACCGTGTCCCGAGGCAAGCAACAGCCTTGTCGCCGAGCCAACCACGCGCCGAAGAATATTTCACCTTGAGTGGATCCTTCGTCAAGACTTCGGATCCAATCCGAGCTCCTTCGTAGCTTTGCTAGAGCCCGAACAGGATCAATGAAGAAATTTAGGAAGAAAGAGAATATTTAATTTAAGCTCAAATCCGGGCTTGCTCACGTTTAATGTAGCTACTCGGATTTGGAGCTTGGGATGAGTTTAAAGGAGAGGAGTATGCCCTTATTTATATAGGCCGTTGACCCCTCCCTTTCACTCCATATCCGATGTGGGACTAAAAAAGGAGGAAAAATTAATTAAAGTTTGCATTTCACAAAGGCCAAACAATAGCGAATTTTTCCTCCCTCACCGTTGAGCTTCGCTAGTGATACAACCCATCAAATCAAAGAGGGTTGAACGGTGAACGTGTATGAAGAAATGGCATTCCAATCCGAGTCTGTTTGACCCCTCAAACGAGCATCCAAAGGTGGCCAAAACCAAGTTTTTTTGCAAAAATTGAGCCGCCAAAAAACTGGGCACGAAATCCTATTGCGGGGCCCAGCTTGCCAGCCTGCAAACGGACGTAGGCATGTGCGCTACGGGCTGGTCACCCACCCGCATGCGTGGGCGGGCCCCCCAGTTCGATGGGCGGGCTTGACCCGCCCAGGGGCGGGCGGGCCCAACCTGCTCACTGGGCGGGTCAGGTGCCCGCGTTGTTGGGCGGGCCATGACCCGCCCAACTTTGGGCGCGCTGTCCCACCCCTAGGCTGGGTACCCAGGCCCAAAACAGGCATAGGCACCCAGCCAAAATTGGGCTGGCATGCCCAGTCCCCTTAGGATCGGGCTGAATCTTTCAAAAAGATTCATTTGTTGTTTTGCTCTAATTTGCTCATTTAGAGTCCGATTCGGACGCCGTTTGAAACCGCGTTTAGACTGGGACGATCCCATCAATCAGATAAACTTTTCATCGTGTTCATTATATTAAATGTGCTCGTAAAAATTTTACGACATATTTAATTCACTTTGCATCATATACAAAATTCCCACTTCTACTATGAAAAATCATTTGCATCAAATACAAATAAACTGAGGGTATACATCCCCCAACATCTTCCTCTTGTACTAAGGATCATTTATCCTGAATGCAGAAGTTATCTGCAAACTCTTCGCAGTTTTCTATCCCTTGAATCAAATGCATATTCTCCCTAATTTCTACATATTACTTGATGAAGGTCTCACTCTGTGTAAGAACCTTCAGCCTGAACCTACTACAGGTGGGGCTCGAAACCCCAGACGGCAGAGACCACAAGTAGCAAGTATCGTCCCTATTTTGGTATCATACGTATGTGGTTAACTCATTGACATGAGTATTATTGGGACCACCCTGACTGTGTCCGTGATGAATACCGCAGTTTTAGTCTCTTCGTCAAAACTATGCCGCTTAGTCAAGCCTAGGGTACGGTAAACTGTCAACCCTACTAGCTTGAACTTGGTTAGTCTCCATTGATCTTTAGTCAAATAATTTTGGACTACTTCCAACATACTCTGACTAGAGTTTTCACTAAAAGATCGAACTAACACTGCGACACTAACTCCTATTGTTTAGGAGAGACTAATCATATCTTGGTCATTACTCTCCTCGCATGCTTCAAATGTCACGCAACCAAAGACCTTTCAACGGAGCTTTTCCGAGGCTAGATCAGTGGTCTAAGTGACATCGTTCATGCACATGTTTGTACAATGACCTCAAGTCAAAAGATCAACTTGCTTGTCATCACTAAGAGTTATCATTGAGATATAGGTCAATATAAACCATATGATAACTCTTGTTGGGTCGTTCAGTAAACTCATTCTCCAATGATCACCTGTGTCTTGTCTCCGACCTCGCCAAGTCGAATGACCATGAGATCATCGTCACTACTCCATGGTGAAGACAAAGACACAATGGTCTATCCGATATTTCGATATCTTGTTCTCGAAACATCTATGACCACGAACGATTTCAGACTTATGCTACTAGCGGTTAAAAAATTCTCCATGATCTAGATCCTTATTTCGATACTTGTTTAACCTCGCATTAAGTCTTTGGACTTTATCTAAGTTCTAATGTCGACTACATTTTAATTAACTTAGATAAATTCTTACCATGCAGCTTACTGTAATTTTAAACAAGATGTTTGTACACTTACATAGAGATAAATTGCCTCAAGTTCAAAGGCATACCTACCTCCCAACATACCTACCTCCCAACATCTTTCACCTGCACTGAGGCCCAGTTATCCCAGTATCTCATACCGCATTTACACATAAGTCTCTCTAGACTTTATGTGGCAAAGTCTTTGTGAGTGAATCTGCTAAACCGTCTTTAGTTATAGACTTAAGAAGTTTCTATGTTAATGTTAGACCACACATTGAATCTCATCCAAATAATTTCCTTGGTCTCTTGGAATCCATAATTAATGTCTTGCCTGGATCTCATCCAGCTGATTGTACCTTACGAGAATAATCCAAATAAGTTACTGGTCATTTAGATGGTTCATAATCATTTCTGATAAAGTGTCAAACTCTTTGACCACTTAGTCAAAACATATGTTCCGGCTCCTTGATGCATCACATTAATTTTATTCGCTCCCACTGACCTTGAAAACTCTCTGGCCGATTCATATAAGTTCGTCCTTCTAAATCATATTTAGAAAACAGACTATACATGAATGCTCCAGTTTTCATGGTCATCATGAGCATTTATATCGAGTTTGATCCGAGTAGATCTGCACACATCTGCTGGCGAGACAGTTTCATCATAATCCATTTATAGGAGTTAGGATGATAACCGTTCTCAACCAACATAAGTTGTACTTTACTATTTTATTTCTGCACCGATCTTCTGTCTTGAAGATTTACTTGTAGCCAATAAAAACACTTTCCTTGGTCACGTAAACTAAAGTCCATACGTTATTTACGTGCACGGACCCTTTCGGTTTGCATCAAGCCATTTCTTAGAGTCACTACTCTAAATGGCATCTTGGAAGTTGTCTAGGCCATCATCAACTATGATGTCTTACTCGACTCTTCGTCTCACGAGACTCGAGTAATCCTTTAAATTCCTAACGATTGGTTTAATGAATATCTTATTGATAAGGTCCTCATAGAACCTTATCAAACACCTAGGCATTACTATCTGGGACTTAATCCATAGGGATGATTGTAACTCAGAGTCACTTGCCATGCATCACACTATGTCTAACAAAGTGTGATTCATGATCTCCAACACACCGATGTGTTAAGAAACTTGACCTGAGAGAAAATCACATTTTATTTTAATTATGCAAGATTTATACAGCTAAGTATTCAACTCTTCGATCTGATCGAAGCAGTTCAAATACTTCAGTCATTGTGTTATCTATTTTATCAGACTTGTGTTTCAGCAAGAATACGTGTTGTAATAAAATAAGAACAACTTATCCTGGCTAACTTAGACTTGGGTCCTGGTACATCCGTATGCACAAGACTACAAGTTCACCAACTCATTCTCCCACTGTCTGACAAATGGAATTTCGGCCGTCATACCGTTGAGACAAGATTACAAGTGTCTATTGACTTCATAATACGAGAGGTCAGACCCCTCTTTATGTGACTTGTGAAGCTTAGTCTCTTTGGTACGGCCTAGTCTATTTTGCCATATAAGTTTTGCTACTATCTTGCGTATTCATGTATTAACATTTAATACATTATCGTTATACAAATTTCTCATTTCAGAAGCAAGGTGACGACATTCACCAAAAACGTTAGCTGTCCTCTATGGTCCAAGAAACAACAGTTGCTCCTTTTTTCAACACGTATGACAATCTATTCCCTTTTGTATAACGGTTATCCTGAAGCCGTGACATCAAATATGTCACATTTTCAGTTCCTCCTACTTTTGCCTTTACTAATGATAGATAAAACTTTCTTTCTCAAATGAATTTCCTTAATGCCTTCTTCATTTTCTAAATCTCATTTAGATATTACGCGTCTCAACACAAATAATAGCCATACAAACATCTCTTATATCCAAATGCCTGAACTCTGCAACTTTAAGTGTGCTCAACAAGTTGCTCGTCTCAAGATCCGGTTGGGATACATAGTCTTGCACCGCTCATGCACTCATCTTCGATTTAAACAATTTGATCGAAGTTTTGAACTTTGCGGATCGAAACCGTTTTCTATACAATCTTGAGTTGACTCAACAAATCGTATGGAGAAACATGCTTTGAACATCAGTATGTTCAAGCTGCTCCTCATAGAGGCGAGTGACAGGTAGCATGCATTTATTTTGTTGGACCCGGAGCTTAAGGAAATCATTGTCCTTAGCTTGTGCTAAGAATGTCATTTTTAATGTCAGTGAGAACATAGTTTAGTCTATCAGAATTTGAGTTGATATTCCATTAACCAACCATTTGGATGTAATCATAATTCGTAATCATAATCATAATTCGTATCCTTATGGTCCAGCGGAACACGGCCATGAATTTGGCTAGGCCCGGATCATTATCCCCAGTCGAGCTAGGGTGATCCACAACACTAGTCAAAAAACACTAGACCATATCATGGTCCATTGAAGGAAACTTATTATTCATATGTATGCCATCGACTTGAATTGGCTTCATTAAAACTAGTTAATCATATCAAATAGTTGAATCCTATAATTCAAAATTATTAGGATTGGTTAATAACTTCTATTAATTTCCTTATCAACTATAAGGATTATTATGGTGCTATCCTAATCATGTATTAGGCATTTAAAGTTCAAGTTGCAACAATTTAAATCATAGCCTTTTGTTCAAAATTATTATATAACAATTAAAATAAAAATTTGGAGAGGGCTACCCTAAACAGGAATTTAATATGGTGCAACAATTTTTAAATCATAGCATGTCCATTCAAAATTATCTTATAATTATATGGAAGTTTTTAATGGCTATCCTAATAGTTTTTCTTAAATTATCACGTAATCAATAAAAACTAATATAACCATAAAAAATTATCATCTAAACATATTAGCATGATAATCATAGTAATTAAAATTATCTCATAAATTTTGCTAAACATGCAACTTAAAATTTATCGCATAAGTTTAAGTTACATCAAAAATTATCACATAATTATAAAGATTTAATTTTAAAATAAAATTAAATCTAATTTTCAAAAACAATTTTCGAAAATAAAAACGTTCTTTAAAACGACAATTTAATAGTTTAAATAAAACCTTCATCTCATGTAGAAACATGTTGTATCACATACATTTTATAATTACAAAAATAGATCATGTAGACCCTAACTCTAATACCACTGTATGGTTTTACGGGTCCTTAGGGCTATAATTCGACGTCCGGCCTAAGTCGGAGAGACGAAAAAAATAAATCAGCAGCGGAAAATATCACTTAAAATAGTTTTAAGTCTAGCCCTAAAGATATTAACACTAGCGAAGATCTCTACTATCCCGAGGTTGGGTCCGACCAACCCCTAAGGATAGATCTATCTAACATTTGCAATTTATAAACACATGAATATTTAAACTACATACCTTTCACTTCGTTTCTGCAGGATACGATGCATTGTTTTCAGCAACATTTCTTTTGCCCCCGCACCGCTTTTCCCAAGCCGAACCGCGTCCTGAGCCGCACATCGTCCTAAGCCGAACCGCTTCCGAATCGCACTGTGTCCCGAGGCGAGCAACACCCTTGTCACCGAGCCAACCACGCGTTGAAGAAGATTTCACCTTGAGTGAATCCTTCGTCAAGACTTCGGATCCGATCCGAGCTCCTTCATAGCTTTGTTAGAGCCCGAACAGAAGCAAGGAAGAAATTTAGGGAGAAAGAGAGTATTTAATTTAAGCTCAGATCCGGGCTTCCTCACGTTTAATGGAGCTACTCAGATCTGGAGCTTGGGATGAGTTTCAAAGAGGTGAGTAGACCCCTATTTATATAGGCCGCTGACTGATTCGAGGGGAATATTGCATAATTAACCCCGCATTTAGCCCTATTTTGTGCTTATATGATGCTTAATTGGTCTCTAATACGTTCGTATTTTGTATATCGTCATTTATTAGAGAAATCGCTTGATTTAATCACAAAACAGTAATAAACTAATTATTTCTGAACTTTTTATATTTTTCATGGCTAGATCTCGATCTCACGATTCCAACGACTATTTATTTGTATTTTTCTGAGATCTGTGCTAATTACTGTGAATTTTTGAATGCAGATACCAATTTAAGGAAGAAATACGCTCAAAATACGAGAAATACGGTTGCCGCCCAATCAGATGGTGACACGTGGCATTCATCCGTGCATGCATGCTTAATCCAACGATCCTTAGAGAAGCGACGACGCGGCGTTCTACGAGCCGTTGGATTCTGATCCAACGGCTTGTATCAGCTCGGGCGAAGCTGCTGTTAGTGGGCGACTTAGCGGGCGACGTGGACAATTATTGGACGTTGGATTAAGATCCAACGTCTCACGGCATTCAGAGATCAGTGCACGTGGACAGCTCTTGACCGTTAGATTTATATCTGACGGCCCAGTTCAACTCCAACTCACATTTGAAGATCAGCACATATAGCGGCGACGTGGCAAGATCTCAGCCATTCGCCGCTCGAATCGATGGTCGAGATGGAATCTGATTTGGATTCGAAAGCTTAGCAGGCGCGGGCCAGTGAGATCCACTAAGGGGAGACACGTGGAGGCCTGGCGTTCGATCCCGCACGGATCGAACGGCCATAATTTGATCCGACAAATTGGAGCGGGTTTGTGGTTATTGGGTGCGGGTTTTGGACCCGATAAGCAACTTAAACCCGCAATTACTTGTATTTAAGGTATTCTAGGGCTTTTGTTGCGTATTTTGGGGTATTGGGGGCTCTAGGAGCCGTATTTCGCCATGAAATTTGGAGGCCAGAGGCTAGATCTATCATCTGAAGGAGATTTGGGGCTATTTGGAGAGAATTGGTGACATTTTTCCTATCTTTAGCCTTGTATTTTGTGTGTTTGGCTTGTATTTGAAGTATTATTCACGTATTTTGAGGTTTTGATGATGTATTTGTCTATGAATACTGAATATATTCTCTCCATGCATGGTTAATCTTCATATGTGTTGGTGTTGATGTAGTTAGGGTGTCGTAATCATTGATTTTGATATCTTTTCGCCCTATTTGCATCGTATAATCATGTATTTTGTTGATTTCTACATATATGTTGTTTGGGTATGTTATACGGAGACGTGGGCATGCTTGAATCGAATATGATCTTTGCGGACTTATTTGTGATGCTATCCGAGAGGATGTATCGTGGCCCGAGAGGGCACTTTGTCTTTATTTTCTTTATGAAATCGACGTTATACGTGACTAACTTTTCGGCACTATTTCATGCTCTTTATCGCCATACTTTCCGACGTTTTCGTGCCCTAACCGAACGAAATGTTGAGTCATAGAAAAGATATTAATAATCATTGATTGCACACACCCTAACGAAATCACTACCAACACATACTCTCCATATTAGTACCCCAATATCGAATTCACTGTAGTTATCGTAGGATTTTCTTTTATTATTTTAAACTCTTGATACCATATCTTTATACTTGATAGGTGGTTGGTTATTATCATTTTAGTACTCTTTACAAACTGAAGTTCAAGGTTTTGCAGGTCAGTTGTCCCGTGGATACGATACCTGGACTCACCAAGATTATTACTTGTTCGATCTCCTGCACTTGGGAGTAGCGCTCACATATTTTGAGATGAGTCAAGTTTTTGGTGCCGTTGCCGGGGTAACGGTACTTGTGATCTATGATTTCAGTTCATATAGAGGAACATTCGGTGAGATCCTTCCATCTTATAGTTTAGGGTTTTTATTAGTTTTTTGTTTTATTTTTTATTAAAAAATTCAAAAAAATGGAATACATGAATTTCTATCGCACAAACAATTGGTATGATGCAGAGTACAATATTGCACACAAACATAGGATGGAGAAGCTCAAGATCGTTAGTTTTAATCAGACGGATTATGAAACTTTCTTTCAAGCCTGGAGGAGGTTCACAGACATAGTATCGAGCTATCCGCAGCATAGGTACACAAAGAAAGAACTTATGGAGTCCTTATTCAGACTACAACCACAGCTGCAGGAATTTTTGGGAGTCATGACGCCGACAGAGGCGTGGAAATACATGGAGTCCCTACAAGAGAATGATCAAACCATTAATGAGACTTCAGAGCGTAATTCAACGGAGCCTTCAAGCCTTGATCAAGGAGAGCATAGAGTAGACGTACCATTGCAACCCTTGAAAGAGGAAATTTGTTTGCTCATTTAGACACAGGAGGCTACATCCCATCAATTCCAAGAGAACTTCCTTGCTCGGAGTCGGCAAATTCAGCAATCCATTGAAAATCTTACTCTGATTGCCGCTTGCTTAGAAGAAAGCTATTCTTTTGAAATTCAATTTCAAGAATCTAATATGAGTTTATCTTTTATTGTAGGTATATCGAGCGAGCCATGTCACGATGACAGCACAAATCAGAACATTAACATGGCCGGAAGCGTGTGCAAAGGAGAGGACGAGCTAGCAATTTTGGATGAACAGGAGGAGGAGACAGCGATGGACATATATTTAGAGATTATCGCTATGGAGCCCGAACTACTCTTTCCCCCAGTTTTTCCCAAAATCATTTATCCCTCTCCCCGATGACTGAGCATCATACCGAGAGTAGTGCACATCTTTCAGGGAGTAGTCATCAACATGCCTTACTTTATTTTACGTACTTTGATGACTATATTTGGAATATGTTTGTGGCAAAGAATTTTAGACTAATTTGGACTGACATAACTCATCTCTTGCAGGACATTGGTAAACAAGTTATAGAGATGCTTGGAGTTGTGTTGCTGAGGTCCAATTTAGCTTTTGGAGGAAGAATACTAGCCGAGGAGCGCAAGGAGCAAATTGAACAACCTCCTCCACCATTAAAGATCTGTGATCCGCCATTTGACCACGGTGTGTTCATTCCATTAGCGTGGATTTTTATATACTTTCTAGGATGCTTTCTTTTGAATAAACGTGTACCCTTTTCGACATTGAGGACAATGTCCATCTTTAGTTAGGGGGAGTGTATGAGACCTTAGGATTTTTTTTAAAAAACAAGGCAAAAGAAAAGAATAAAGCACCAACCCTCATCATTTAGAACTCCTTCACATACCACAAATTCGGATGATCATGCATTGATTGAGTTCTAAAAATTGTTTATGACTTGAATTAATTATTTTTCCAAAATCATGTTGGAAAGCACACTGTTGAACCATGCCATAAGCAATTGATATAATTTATTGTTTTATTAATCATCCGACTTAACCGCTCTTTTTGCCAGGGGCTAGCAAATCGCTAGTTGGGGTGTGATTCGAGGTGAATATTGCATAATTAACCCCGTATTTAGACCTATTTTGTGCTTATATGATGCTTAATTGGTCTCTAATACGTTCGTATTTTGTATATCGTCATTTATTAGAGAAATCACTTGATTTAATCACAAAACAGCAATAAACTGAGTATTTCTGCACTTTTTATATTTTTCATGGCTAGATCTCGATCTTACGATTCCAACGGCTATTTATTTGTATTTTTCTGAGATCTGTTCTAATTACTGTGAATTTTTGAATGCAAAATACCAATTTAATGAAGAAATGCGCTCAAAATACGAGAAATACGGTCGTCGCCTAATCATATGGTGACACGTGGCATTCATCCGTGCGTGCCTGCTCAATCCAACGATCCTCAGCGAAGCGACGACGCGGCGTTCTACGAGCCGTTGGATTCTGATCCAACGGCTTGTATCAGCTCGGGCGAAGCTGCTGTTAGCGGGCAACTTAACGGGCGACGTGGACAATTATTGGACGTCGGATTAAGATCCAACAGCTCACGGCATTCAGAGATCAGTGCACGCGGACAGTTCTTGACTGTTAGATCTATATCTGACGGCCCAGTTCGACTCCGACTCACATTCGAAGAGCAGTACATATAGCGGCGACGTGGCAAGATCTCAGCCATTTGCCGCTCGAATCGACGGTCGAGATGGAATCTGATTTGGATTCGAAATCTTAGCGGGAGCGGCGAGTGAGATCCGCTAAGGGGAGACAAGTGGTGGCCTGGCGTTCGATCCGGTATGGATCGAACGGTCATAATTTGATCCGACAAATTGGAGCGGGTTTGCGGTTATTGGGTGCGGGTTTTGGACCCGATAAGCAACTTAAACACGTAATTACTTGTATTTAAGGTATTCTAGGGGTTTTATTGCGTATTCTGGCGTATTGGGGGCTCTAGGAGCCGTATTTCACCATGAAATTTGGAGGCCCCGGGGACAGAGGCTAGATCTATCATCTGAAGGAGATTTGGGGCTATTTGGAGAGAATTGGTGACATTTTTCCTATCTTTAGCCTTGTATTTTGTGTATTTGGCTTGTATTTGAAGTATTATTCACGTATTTTGAGGTTTTAATGATGTATTTGTCGATGAATACTAAATATATTCTCTCCATGCATGGTTAATCTTCATATGTGTTCGTGTTGATGTAGTTAGGATGTCGTAATCATTGATTTTGATATCTTTTCACCCTATTTGCATTGTATAATCACGTATTTTGTCGATTTTTACATATATGTTGTTTGGGTATGTTATACGGAGACGTGTGCATGCTTGAATCGAATATGATCTTTGCAGACTTATTTGTGATGCAATCCGAGAGGATGTATCGTGACCCGAGAGGGCACTTGTGTTTATTTTCTTTATGAAATCGACGTTATACGTGACTAACTTTTCGGCACTATTTCATGATCTTTATCGCCATACTTTCCAACGCTCTCGTGCCCTAACCGGACGAAATGTTGAGTCATAGAAAAGATATTAATAATCATTGATTGCACACAACCTAACGAAATCACTACCAACACATACTCTCCATATTAGTACCCCAATATCGAATTCACCGTAGTTATCGTAGGATTTTCTTTTATTATTTTAAACTCTTGATACCATATCTTTATACTTGATAGGTGGTTGGTTATTATCGTTTTAGTACTCTTTACAAACTTAAGTTCATTGTTTTACAGTTCAATTGTCCAGTGGATACGATACCTAGACTCACCAGGATTATTACTTGTTCGATCTCCAGCACTTGGGAGTAGCGCTCACATATTTTGATATGAGTCACTGACCCCTCCCCTTCACTCCATATCTGATGTGGGACTAAAAAATTTTGGAGGAAAAAATAATTAAAGTTTGCCTTTCACAAAGGCCAAATTTTAACGAATTTTTCCTCACTCACCGTTGAGCTTCTCAAGTGATACAACTTATCAAATCGAAGAGGGTTGAACAGTGAACGCGTAGGAAGAATCGGCACTCCAAGCCTAGTCCGTTTGACCCCTCAAACAAGCATCCAAAGTTGGCCAAAACTACGTTTTTTTGCAAAAACTGAGCTGCCACAAAGCACGAAACTCGATTTGTGGGGCCCAGCTTGCCAGCCGGCAAACGGGCGCGAGCACGTGCGCTGCGGGCTGGGCGACCGCCCGCATGCGCGAGCGGGCCCCAGCCTGCCTGGGCTTGGGCGCCTGCCTACAAGTGCGGGCAGGCCCTCCCAGCTCGCTAGGCGGGCCTAACCCGCCCAAGGGCGCGCGGGTCCGAAGCCTGCCCACAAGGGTGGGCCCTACCCGCCCAACTCTGAGCGGGCAGGCCCGCCCCTGGTCTGGGCTCACGGGCCCAAAACGGGCATGGGCACCCAGCCCAGTTGGGCTGGCATGCCCAGTCCCCTTTGGGACTGGGCTGAATCTTTCAAAAAGATTCATTTGCTGTTTTTGCTCTAATTTGCTCATTTAGAGTCCGATTCAGACGCCGTTTGAACCCGCGTTTAGACCGGAACGATCCCGTCATTCAGGTAACATTTTCATCGCGTTCATTATATTAAATGTGCTCGTAAATATTTTATGACATATTTAATTCCCTTTGCATCATATGCAAAATTCCCACAATGATTATAAAAAATCATTTGCATCAAATACAAGTGAACTGAGGGCATACATCCCCCAGCAATGAAACCAACCACTACCATCTGATGGTATAGATCAATCCACACTGGTCTCACCGAAATATCAATGTCCTGCTTCGATATTCATATGACTAGGAACATTTAGGACATATGCTTAAGTGAACACATTGAGTCTCGGTATCATGATCTCATCATGATTCCAATATTTCTCACGTAAGTCCAAGGACTTTATCCATGAGATATGAACACAACAACATACTCAACGATGTAAAAGAGATAAACATGGATAAAGCATACCAGATTGCATACTATTATTTTGAACAAGATGTGTCTCACATTTATAATAATTGTTTGAATGTAATGCATTCCCCAACAGACACATCTAGGGGATTTGATGTGGCACTAAAACTTATATTTTCCTCTTACCATATGAGTGTGCATATCTCTATTTCACATGCTTTCAGCCTCAAAGGATTTTTTGCTAAGGTTTGTACTTCAAGAATGGTGGGAAATCATTATAACCATGGACAACTCTTGAGAGTACTCTAGTCACCCAACACTCTGTACTATATAATAACGATGGTTTAATTACCATCATGTATACCTTTTAGCTACAATGGTACGTTTAAGTTGCATAACTCTCTTATTTGTGGCTATCTGCTTCAATCATCATACATGGATTTTATAGTCAACGTCTTCTTTAAGTGATGCATTCTCTTGAATAACTGATCTGAGATATCTAAGTTGTTTTTTGTGATTCAAATCTCATGTGTGATGGTTTCCCAGGCGACTCGGTCGAGTAGCATGCGACTCAATCGAGCAGCATGCTGCTCGACCGAGCTACAGGAGCAGTAAGAAACAGTAATTAGTGGGGAGTTTTTCACCGACTCGGGTGACCTCCTCCTCGGTCGAGCAGGGGGGCTACTCGGTCAAGCTACAGTAGGATTCTGATGGTCTCAGAAATCTGAGAGCTCTCTATTTGAGAGAACACTATAGGGAATATCTACTCAGGTCGGGTAACTATGCTACTCGACCGAGTCGACTTACTCCACCCAGCAGTAGCAGCAGCACAGATCAGCTCGGTCGAGTAGCTCGAGCTGCAAATCGACTCGGGACGAGTCAGCACGGGGCCAGCCGAAAATACCAATGGCCAGATCTTGTTTTCTCAGGTTTTGGGGGATCATACTTAAACCTAATTGTTGTTTTAGATTAGGTGAAGCCTCCTTTTGATATCTGGAGTTCTAGGAGAGCCTTGGAGCCACCCCTTTGGAGATTCTTGAGAGAGTTTGGGTTTAGGAGTTCTTGATTGAGAAGGTGTGTGATTCTTCTCTTGTTCCTTTTTTGATATATTCTTCCTTGAGTGAGATTACTGAGGGCTTATGCGGTTTGCCAAGTTATTACTCACGTGAGTAGAAGCAAGATTGTAACCCTAAATTGGTGGATCTATCTAATAGTGGAATCGTCTCGGATTGCTGGATATATGTTGTTTACAACTGAACCAGGGTAATTCTATTGTGTCTGCATTTGATTTGTTGGTGTTATTCGTTTGCTACTTTCTATTGCAAGGTCAATTGGGTTTATTGTTGGTGAATTGGGGTCATTTGCTAGCCCTAGATTCCTGATCAGTTTATTAGGGTTAGTATTCCACGTGGATCCCAAAGGCATTGTCTTTAACTGGTGATTTATTCCCAACAAGTGGTATCAGAGCTTGTGGTTCGTTTACAAAGGAAGTTAGTGGCGAAGGAAAGATGGTATCTTTAGCAATATTGAACATTGGGAAGTTCACTGGCCGGAATGATTTTCGGATCTGGCAGACAAATGTGAAGAATGTTCTTATGCAGACAAGATGTTATCAGATCGTATTCGATGTATCGAATATCGATAAGTAGGAGAAAGAATCCGCTAAGGCGGGGATCAAGAGGAAGGCATACATCGCGATTCAGTTCTCGTTATCAGATAATGTTCTGAGGGAAGTCTTAGATGAGGCTACGACATCTGATATGTAGAAGAAGCTTGAGGGACTATATATGAAGAAATCATTCACGAGTCACCTATATTTGCTTCAGCAGCTGTATACTCTCAGATGAAATCTGGATTAGCGGTGAAGGATCACATGGATGAGTTGAACCGGATAGTGCTGGAGTTGCGTGGTATGGATGTGAAGATTAAGGATGAACAGTAAATAGTTATATTGATGTGTTCATTGCCTGAGGAGTATAATCAGTTTATTCGGTCGATGATTTATATCCGAACTACTCTCACCATGGAAGAGATGAAAGCAGCGCTTCACACAGAGCAGCTATGTGGCAAGGTTCAAGGTAGAGGTCATGTGAGTAACCGTGAGGAGGCATTGCATGTGAGGGGTCGATAGGAAAGGAGAGGAGGCTACAAGAAGAACAATGACCGCTCCAAGCCAAGACATTCGCAGGATAGGTATGCGAACATCACATGTTTCAATTACCAGAAAAAGGGTCATTATTCGAGCCGGTGCCCTAACAAGGTTAGGAAGAAAGGCAAGGAAGCCGAGAAGGAGTCCGGTTCGGCATCTTTGGAGATTGATGGTGAGCAAGTCCGTGATGAAGGTAGAGATACTGAGACGTTTGCCGCGGGGATTGTAGGTGATGCAAATATCGCGTGGCTCATGGACAGTGGATGCTCGTACCTTATGACTCCTCATAGGAGTTGGTTCATGACATACCGTTCCAAGGAGGATGGAGGTTCAATCCTCATGCGGAACAATACAGTGTGTAAAACTGCTGGTATTGGAACCGTTCGGATAAAGATGCATGACGGCTTAGTGCGTACACTTGCCGATGTGAGGAATGTCCCAGATATGCTAAAGAGCCTAATCTCCATAGCCGTATTGGACAATGCCAGATGTAAGTCGGTCTTTGAAAAGGACAAACTTCGAGTTTCGAAAGGAGCCATGGTTGTGATGAAGGGAATGTCACGCCCCGCTCCCCAGAATACCCGGTATTTAATTAATTTTTTTCCAAGTATCCTGACGAGTAAGAGTAGTGAGAGGATAAGAGAGAAAGGAGAAATAGAGCATTGCATGCCACTGTGCACATGCTGGGATATTACAAGTGTAGCTTCATTATAATATCAAACAAACTCATAAATAACATGGAACAACAACAACATACTTATATAACAACTTCTATTTACATACATAGTCCAGGTGCACAACTACATATACACCATCACTTTCCATCTCCCAAGACACCCCAGTCACAATACAACTACAGCTCACACCAAAAGCTACCCCTGAAACCCAACTTCAAGTCACCATCAACCATGCCGTCCCTGCTACCAGAAAAATAGGGAGGAGCATGTCAATGTGTGCACCAGTAGGAACCAACTTAGATTTGGAACACCGTTCTAAAGTTATTAATCCACAAGGCAAGGCAAGAGAAATAAGGCATGTAAACTAAGTAATATAATGAAAAGTAAATAGCTAAGTAATGGGATCATACCTGCAGTCCAATATCGAGCTGCTGCACAGAAAGGGTTAGCACGAATAACGATACACATATTCATACAACCACGATCTAAAAAGGGAATCACAAGTGTCAAAAGTATATTACAGTGTCACTAGTGAAGCAAACAAGGAAAAAGGGAAGTGCTGCCAGCAGAAGGAGTAATATGCATAATTTTCTTTTTAATAATTAAATTAATTAATTGAATTAATTGGAAACTTGGGTAAACTGTGTGATACCAGGTCCTGGACCTCACCCCAAATTTGGGATGAATATAGCACACGGCGCAGTGGACACGGGCACTATACGCCGGGCCTCTCAGCTCCCCCGTCCCTGGCAGGAGTGAGGCCTCCCATAATAACATAACCTCTGTATGTCCCCTCCACTCCCGGTAAAGGCGAGTGTGAATAAATTTCACATCATCATTTCCCCCAACTTCTCAGCTCAGGCCTCATATCCACAATTTACTCAAATTCCCCCTAAACCCAAGTTTTGCTAAATCACACTCCTTAGAGAGGATTGAGACATTCTAAAACCTCATTTAGCACTGAAGGGGACACGTTGCATGGTTTCATATTCCACACTCATATCAACATGGGTCATGCACCGAAGTACCATGCCCTCCATTGAAATCAAATCACATATCAAATGAGTTATGCACCCAAGTGGCATGCCCTTCATCATAGCCATTTCAATTCATCATTCATAACATATGAAACCATGCTTTTCATGACCCATCACTACCAATTCACAACATGATTCAAGATACAAGTATTTGCAATCACATTTCTCATATTTCTCAATTTTCATATCAATGTGGCATTTTCACACACGCGTGGTATGCATCATGTGCCCTCTCATAATCACATTGACAACTATAATATCATAACACATCAATCAACTTCCATTTCCATAATAACAACAAAGATGGAGAATTAAAGCACAATTGGCATCAATACATAATTAAACATCTTATAGAAATGGCTTAACTTGCTGGAATTTGCAGAAAGTGACAATACATGGGCATAAGTCATCAGTTTTTATTGAGAATTGGACACAATATCCTAAATGAAAGTAGTAGATATATTAGTCCTGGATTCATAAATAAAATCTCATGCAAAAATATTAAGTAGGTGATATATGGTGAATTATTTGGTGAAACCTGTTCAGTCTGTTTTTCAGACATATTTCAGGGTCTGTAACGATTGCTGTTTTTGGGCAAGTTTTAGCCAGAATTTCGAAAATTATGCACTGAGATGAAGTTTTAGAAAAACTTGTTAAATTTCCAACCAGACCAAGAACATAAAATTCCATTGTGTGTGCAGGTACGGAGGTCAATTTTACCAAACTGTGTCCAGACTGAAGATCAAACAGACAAGTTGTAAAGATGGAATTTGTGCTCCTAATTTATGAATTGAACATATATCAAAATTTATATGATTTTGGGGTAGAACTTCGAGATCTACAAGTGTATAATTTTTTTGAAACCAAATTCGAGCTACAGTAACCAGAATCAAAGCAACAACAGACATCAGGATTTCAAAATTTCAAAGGAGTTGATTTTGCTAAGAATTTCAAAGGGAAATTTGTGAAATTGAGCCATATCATGTAAAATTTAACTATTCTTATCACATATTGGGTAAAAACATGCTATAAAAACTTGATAGAAAGAACCAATTATTAGGGTTCCAAATCCAAGAAGATCTCTACCTCAAAGCTTGGTTTTCTTCTCTCCTTCTCTTTCTCTTCCTTCCACCTTCTTTCTCCTTGAAGCACCCAATGCTCTCTAGATTTTTAGGGGCTAAATTAGGGTTTGGATTGAAGAATACGGAGATTAGGGGGAGGGTGTGGCCAGCTATGGCATGGGAGGAAGAGGGGAAAGGAGAAAAGAGAATGAAAATGAGAGAAAGAAAGAGAGATCTAGATTCCTCTCATCTTTTCTTCTCTTTTCTTATTCCTTTCTTCTCTTCCAAGAATGGAATATTCCAAGAGAATGTTCCATGTGGAAAATGACCAAAATACCCCCATATTATAGGTAATTACAAGTTTGCCATCACTTTATGCACAGATCTTTTTACTATACACATACACCCTCTTTTAGTCCAAATGACCATTTTCCCCCTCACCTTTCTAAAATTTTACGGGGATGCCATTGACCCCATAACTCCTTTCACACTAGCATGGCTTCCCTACACACACCCATGCATGCCTACACATGCATACATGCACCACGCACACACGTCCAATACATTCCTGATGTTTTGCACCCACGACGTCATTCGCACTTCTCCCGCACTCATTCTCGCTTTCTCGTCTCTTGGCCACATATTACGGCCCAATTCCCCTTGCACTACGTTACATACATCGATATCCATGTTTATTTCATGCCTATGTATGCATTGCAAGTAGAAATACCACGGGTATATAGTAGAATACACGTATATCTCACAACAGGGCATTACATCAGTTGACGTGCCCCTGTTGACTTTTCAGATATTGGTTCTTGGAGTTGGAGGCCCATTAGCTCAGCTGGTATAAGTTAAGGGTTGTGTGAGTATGTGAGAGTGTTGGGTGTATGCTCTTGTACTTGGTGGGGTGGGGGTTCTTGTTGTATATGAGTGGTATAAGGTTGTTGTATATGTACAATTTGTGTGCGCGCGCGCGTGTGTGTGTGTGTGTGTGTGTGTGTGTGTGTGTGTGTGTGTATACTAGTCATTACCCGTGTCCATAGGACACGGTTTATTTAAGATATTCATATCCTCAAAATTTTAGTTCCCCCCAAAATTAAAGCACAATAACAGTTATGTAGTTCCCTCTAAAAGTTAAATGATTTCATTTCCCCCACCAAGAGGTTCCCCATAAAATACAAACATCCCCCCAATTGTTTCATAGATTTTTCAAATTCAAACTTTTGGTGACTTGATGATAAAATATCTTTCAAACTTTAAATTTCAAACTCCCATCAAAATTTCAAAACTCCCACTAAAATTCAAACTTCCCCCAAAGTTTCTCCCAAAATTTCAAAATTCTAACTCATTCTTGTTTATCCTAGTCATCATGTATGTTTGTCCTAGTCAGCCCTAACCTTTATCCTATTAGGACATAATTCAAAATCTTTATCAAATATAGAATAGATATCCAAATTCTCTTGTCCAAATTCTCTTATCCAAATTCTCTTGACCAATTTCTCTTGATAACATCCCTCTTTTAAATAATAGATATCAAAATTCTCTTGTCCAAATTCTCTTAACCAAATTCTCTTGTCCAATTTCTCTTGATAACATCCCTCTTTTATATAATATACATCCAATTTCTCTTGTCCAAATTCTCTTATCCAAATTATCTTGCCCAATTTCTCTTGATAACATCCCTTTTTTATATAATAGATATCCAATTTCTCTTGTCCAAATTCTCTTATCCAAATTCTCTTGTCCAATTTCTCTTGATAACATCCCTCTTTTATATAATAGATATCCAATTTCTCTTGTCCAAATTATCTTATCCAAATTCTCTTGTCCAATTTCTCTTGATAACATCCCTCTTTTATATAATAGATATCCAATTTCTCTTGTCCAAATTATCTTATCCAAATTCTCTTGTCCAATTTCTCTTGATAACATCCCTCTTTTATATAATAGATATCCAATTTCTCTTGTCCAAATTATCTTATCCAAATTCTCTTGTCCAATTTCTCTTGATAACATCCCTCTTTTATATAATAGATATCCAATTTCTCTTGTCCAAATTCTTTTACCCAAATTCTCTTGTCCAATTTCTCTTCACAACCTACCTCTTTTATATAATAGATATCAAAATTCTCTTGTCCAAATTCTCTTATCCAAATTCTCTTGTCCAATTTCTCTTGATAACATCCCTCTTTTATATAATAGATATACAATTTCTCTTGTCCAAATTCTCTTATCCAAATTCTCTTGTCCAATTTCTCTTGATAACACCCCTCTTTTATATAATAGATATCCAATTTCTCTTGTCCAAATTCTCTTATCCAAATTCTCTTGTCCAATTTCTCTTGATAACATCCCTCTTTTATATAATAGATATCAAAATTCTATTGTCCAAATTCTCTTATCCAAATTCTCTTGTCCAATTTCTCTTGATAACCTCCCTCTTTTATATAATAAATATCCAATTTCTCTTGTCCAAATTATCTTATCCAAATTCTCTTGTCCAATTTCTCTTGATAACATCCCTCTTTTATATAATAGATATCAAAATTCTCTTGTCCAAATTCTCTTATCCAAATTCTCTTGGCCAATTTCTCTTGATAACATCCCTCTTTTATATAATAGATATCCAATTTCTCTTGTCCAAATTATCTTATCCAAATTCTCTTGTCCAATTTCTCTTGATAACATCCCTCTTTTATATAATAGATATCAAAATTCTCTAGTCCAAATTCTCTTATCCAAATTCTCGTGTCCAATTTCTCTTGATAACATCCCTCTTTTATATAATAGATATCCAATTTCTCTTGTCCAAATTATCTTATCCAAATTCTCTTGTCCAATTTCTCTTGATAACATCCCACTTTTATATAATGATATCAAAATTCTCTTGTCCAAATTCTCTTATCCAAATTCTTTTGTCCAATTTCTCTTGATAACATCCCTCTTTTATATAATAGATATCCAATTTCTCTTGTCCAAATTATCTTATCCAAATTCTCTTGTCCAATTTCTCTTGATAACATCCCTCTTTTATATAATAGATATCCAAATTCTCTTATCCTATTTCTCATGTCCAAATTCTCTAATCCAACTTCTCTTGATAACATCCCTCTTTTATATAATAGTCTTCCAAATTCTCTTATCCAATTTATAATGTCCAAATTCTCTTATCCAACTTCTCTTGATAACATCCCTCTTTTATATAAAAGATAATAGATA
Organism: Scilla litardierei; assembly: GCA_030789695.1. NCBI lineage: Eukaryota > Viridiplantae > Streptophyta > Magnoliopsida > Asparagales > Asparagaceae > Scilla > Scilla litardierei. The sequence goes on along the minus strand of CM061133.1, from coordinate 243,827,247 downwards.
TCCAAATTCTCTTATCCAATTTCTCATGTCCAAATTCTCTTATCCAACTTCTCTTGATAACATCCCTCTTTTATATAATAGATGTCCAAATTATCTTATCCAAATTCTCTTGTCCAAATTCTCTTGTCCAATTTCTCTTGATAACATCCCTCTTTTATATAATAGATATCCAAATTCTCTTATCCTATTTCTCATGTCCAAATTCTCTAATCCAACTTCTCTTGATAACATCCCTCTTTTATATAATAGTCTTCCAAATTCTCTTATCCAATTTATCATGTCCAAATTCTCTTATCCAACTTCTCTTGATAACATCCCTCTTTTATATAAAAGATAATAGATATCCAAATTCTCTTATCCAATTTCTCATGTCCAAATTCTCTTATCCAACTTCTCTTGATAACATCCCTCTTTTATATAATAGATATCCAAATCCTCTTATCCAATTTCTCATGTCCAATTTCTCTTATCCAATTTCTCATGTCCAAATCCTCTTATCCAATTTCTCATGTCCAAATCCTCTTATCCAATTTCTCATGTCCAAATTCTCTTATCCAATTTCTCATGTCCAAATTCTCTTATCCAATTCTCATGTCCAAATTCTCTTATCCAACTTTCCTTGATAACATCCCTCTTTTATATAATAGATAATAGATATCAAAATTCTCTTATCCGATTTCTAATGTCCAAATTCTCTTATCCAATTCTCTTGATAACATCCCTCTTTTATATATAGACTAGTCATTACCCGTGCCCATAGGGCACGATTTATTTAATAGCTGAGTTTTTCTACCCCACAAATTTCAAGTTCCCACAAATTTCAAGTTTTCCCACAAAATTTCAAGTTTCCCCCCAAATTTAAGTTTTCCCCCAAAATTTAAGTCCCCCAAAATTGTCGTTACCACCTAGGACAAACTTGCCACGTAGGACAAAGCTTTGTCCTAGTAGGATAAGATTCAAAATCTTCAAAGAACTGGAAAAAAATGGTCGGAAGGGGTGAGAATAAAAAGTGTGGGTGGGTGTCTGGGGAGGGTCCATGGGCAAAAATACAAAAATCGGGGTTGTATGGGCAAAATTCCTCACCTCATCTTCTATCCCTCAAAATCTCATCTCTTATATTTTCTCTTATCCAATTTCCCTGTTTTATATAATAGATATCCAAATTCTCGTATCCAATTTCTCATGTCCAAATTCTCTTATCAATTTCTCTTGATAACATCCCTCTTTTATATAATAGATATCTCTTATCCAATTTCTCTTGTCCAATATCTCTTATCCAATTTCTCTTGATAACATCTCTCTTTTGTAATATAGATATCTCTTATCCAATTTCTCTTGATAACATCCCTCTTTTATAATATAGATATCTATTATCCAATTTATCTTGTCCAATATCTCTTATCCAATTTCTCTTGATAACATCCCTCTTTTATAATATAAATATCCAAATTCTCTTATCCAATTTCTCATGTCCAAATTCTCTTATCCAACTTCTCTTGATAACATCTCTCTTTTATATTATATATATATATATATATATATATATATATATATATATATATATATATATATATATATATATATATATATATATAACAGTGTTTGAATAGTTGGTTTTCTTTGTGTTTCGATCTTGTTTGGAATGCTATACGTGATATCCCAGCAGTGCATGGTGGACCTGCTTGTGTTTGTATTTGTATTCCCTTTCGTAACACTCGCTCGTCGGGTATCCCGAGGATCGGGGTGTTACAGGGAAGAAAAGTGGGAAACTTATATGCCCTTCAAGGTACCACAGTTGAAGGTGAAGCACACGTAAGCACTACGAGCTCAGTTCCCGGAGATTCGGCTAAGTTATGGCATTTTCGCTTGGGTCATCCATGTGACAAGACCCTCGATGTACTCCGAAGAAGAAAGCTGATTGAAACCTCGAGTGAGAGTGTAGAATTCTGCGAATCCTGTGTGTACGGAAAGAAGACAAAGGTGCAGTTCAACATGGGAAAGCACACTAGCGATGGACCACTCGACTATGTACACACCGATGTGTGGTGTCCGTGCCCAGAACCGTCAAGAGGGGGAGCTAGGTATTTTGTCTTGTTCATTGATGACTACTCTCGCAAAGTCTGGATGTACTTAATGAAGTCGAATGATCAGAATTTTGATATGTTTCGATACTGGAAGACCATGGTGGAGAAGCAAACCGGAAGGCATGTGAAAGTGCTTAGATCTGACAATGGAGGTGAGTATACCTTGAGGTAGTTTAGAAATTTCTGCAAATTCCATGGAAATCGCCGTCATTTTAGCACACCTGGAGATCCATAGTCTAATGGGGTGGTGGAGCGGATGGATCAGACATTGTTGGAGCGAGTGCGATGATTGAGGCACTAAGCCGGTTTAGGGAAGGAATTTTGGGGAGAGATCCTTACCACTGCTGTGCACATAGTGAACAGAGTTTCATCAGTGGCTATAGGTTACAAGATTTCTGAGGAGCTGTGGAGTGGTGAAGCTGGAGATTTTCTTACTTGCGCATTATAGGTTGCTCCGCGTATGTGCACGAGAGGCGACAAATAGGATCCAAGAGCAAAGAAATGTATCTTTCTTGGATATGGCCATGGAGTCAAAGGTTATCGCTTGTGGGATCTAGAGGGTTAGAAAGCAATTGTGAGCAGACATGTCACTTTTGATGAGGATGCAATGTTCAGGACAGAGCATTCTCATTCAAAAGAGGACACGTCTGTAGATAAGATTTTGACGGATAGAGTCAATCTTCCGGTCCAGCCCACTCAGCGACTAGGCAAGGAGTTGATGATCGATGTCCTAGTTGAGAGAGATGATGAGGTTCATGTTGAGGACCAACTGCAGACACCCGGGTCATCTCAGGTACGTGTTGACACCTATGCAGGTGATGATGGAGCACGTGTTGGAAGCAACGATCTAGGATCTTGGTTTGATGATGACAAACGTGTTGTTATATTTAACGTATGTGCTTAGTGTGTTTCAGGATTGGCGAAACGATACATCTTTCACTATTTGGAGGAGTTGCTATTCATATAGCTATTTGGGTGAGAGAGAGAGAGAGAGAGCTTTGGCCTAAGCAAAGTGGACTTAGTCCAATTTGAGATGAGATGGAAATGATTTCTTGACTTGGTCAAAAATATATTCATATAGCATGGTGGACTTGGTCCAAAGAGAAAAAGGGATGGAGCCAAATTTGAATTCAAAAGGGATGTGATCAAATCTTCTGGCTAGAGTTGCAATTATTTGTCTATACAAAATTCCTATTCAAACACCAAATAGATGATATCAAATCCTACTCAACATCTACTCTTTGACTTGGCACAACATGAATCAATCCTAGCCCTAGACCTAGTCAACAAACCCTTGCCCTATATAAACTTCCTCTCAACCCTAATGTTAGTGCGGCAAAACACAAAACAAAGGGGACTAAACATTTTTAGAGAGGCTAGGGTAATTATTTTTCCAAGCAACCTATACAACCCTAGCCATGTTCTCCAAAGCCGCCAGCCTCTTCAATAAAAAACCCTCATTGCTGCAACGTATGACTCCCCAAGGCCAAAGCTTCATAAACCACATCTTAAGCCAACGAGACTTTCAAGCCACGCACACTGCTCCTTTCAAATTCTCCTCTCAACTACAAGCCACACCATCAATATAACCCACGCTGAGAGAATCTCCAAGCCGTCATCGTCGTTCTTTTGTGCTGCTGTTCATCTGCGCCGTCCGTGCTACCGTTCATCATCGTCTCCGAGAGCTGGAGAACTTCGTTGCCGTCGCCGTGATCTCCTAGGTTCGTCTGCAACCGTCGTCGAAGTCGGAGCGCCTTTGTCGAAGTGAAGATCGCCGTGAGGAGGAGCGCCGCTGCTGCTGAAGCCCTCACCATCACGCTGCTCCGAGATCGCTGCCAAACAGACGCCATCATGCTCGGAGATCGCCCATCCTTCCTCAGAGCAATCCACGCCATCAGCGAGCAGCCCACATCGTCGGAGAACTCATCACGCATCACCGTAGAAGTCACCATCGCTGAGAGCTCGTCGTCGCTCGAGTTGAAGTCGCCGCTCGAAGTAGCTGCCGCCGCGAAAATTTACGCCTGCATGCCTTAGCTGAACGAGAGCCGCACGATCACGCGAATCAACAGCCTGGATTATTTAATACGGGCGAATTAGAAATCGAAGGGCAGCGTGAATTGACTTCATTTGCTGACGTGGCTTGGGGGAATTAAAGGAAGTTGTTGTGCGAACCGGCCTCTACTAAATGGGTTTGAATTGAATCACTCTGCGCACCGACCGCTTATTTTAAAGGGCATTGCTGAGCGCACAGACAGCTGATTATTTGGATTTGAACTGAAATTTCTTTACGCACAGACCAGTGGACAACTTGACATCCAGGAGTCGGATTGAGACACCGTTTGCGTCAGACTGGAGCTGACGACGCACTGATTGACAGAGACGCCTACACGGACATGAACTGAGCATTTCTAAACCCTTAAACTCTTTTATTCATGTCTTAGTGTAACTTTCTCTGTAGGGGAAACTTTACTAACTTTGGGGACTATTTTGGGACTTGTCTGGTTGGGGCTAGACAAGTGGGACCCAGCTAGTTTTGGGACTAGCTGGTAGAAACCGTTACTAGGATTGATAGTAAGAGAAAACACTGTGTGTGTGGTACTGAGAGCCTGGTGAGTGTAGAGACGTAGAGGGTGCTCTGAGCGTGCTCTAACTTGTGGTTGTGTACCTATTGCACTATTCAATACTAGTATCTGCTTTGGGGGCTGGACGTAGGTCGAAGGGTCGACTGAACCAGGCTAAATCTGATGTGTACTCTGTGTCTGCTTTTTATTTACCCTGCTGCTATAACTGCGTGTGCTTATTCGTGGATTGCACGAATTATTTTTATTAGCCTATTCACCCCCCATCTAGGCTGGGATCCAGATCCAACAAGTGGTATCAGAGCAGTTTTAGGATCTAGCCTAGAATTGACCATGGATCATATTGATAGTGCTTTTACTGAGGGTCAGTATGTTTCCTGTCCCCCTAGATTTAATGGAGGTGATTATGCATATTGGAAAAATCGAATGAAAATTTACCTCATTTCTGTAGATTACAAGGCTTGGCAAATAATTGAAAAAGGATATAAACTGCTTGTAATTAAAGTAGATAATGTTGAGATTGAAAACCCAAATAACAAATGGGATGATAATGATTGGAAATCTTATTCTTTAAATGCTAAAGCTATGAATGCTCTCATTTGTGCACTTGATAAATCTGAATATAATAGAATCTCACATTGTTTAACTGCGCAGGAGATATGGCATACTTTGGAGGTGACGCACGAGGGAACGTCACAGGTAAAGGAGTCTAGACTGTCTCTTTTGAGTGTAGAGTTCGAGGGATTTCGCATGCTACCATCAGAGAGCATATCAGAGATGTATGCGAGGTTCACCGACATAGTCTACAAGTCTAGCTCGCTTGGAAAGCCATATGATAGCCTCGATCAAGTGAGGAAGATCCTAAGAGCATTGCCAAGCTCTTTCAGACCAAAGGTCACCGCCATCCAGGAAGCAAAGGTATTGTCTCAATTGAAGGTGGATGACCCTATTGGTAATTTGATGTCCCACGAGCTTGAATTGCAAAATATTGATGAAAGAGAGAAACCCGAGGAGAAGGAAAAAGCTACAAAGCCACTTGCTCTGAAAGCTAACGAAAGTGAAGATGATGATGATGACATAGCAGTAATGTTCAGAAATTTCAGAAAGTATGTCCAGACCAAGCAAGGAAGAACAGAAATGGCACCCAAATTTAATCGCTCTAACTTTTTTCAGTCTTCTAAGCAAACTTATGATCAGAATGCTACTAATAGAATGACTTGTTTTAAATGCAAGAAAAGAGGACATCGAATGAGGGATTGCCCACATGAGACAGCTCAGGTCGCTAAAGAAAAAGGAAAATCTAAGGTGCTAACGTGTGATACGGACATCGAAGCTGGGAGTGAGGAGGATGATCATGTAGCCATCTCATGCATGGCATTGATGGGAATACACGATGAGATAATTTCTGGTAATAAAGCTGAACCCCTTACTCTTTGTAAAGAAATGCAAGATAAAATAGTAGAGCTTGAGTCCACTATAGATGATTATGAAAATGAGAACTTTGAAATGCAACAATCTGAATATGATATGTCTAAGGAGATTGAAAAATTGAAAATTGAAATTGTTGTCGTGACTCTACTATTGATATATTGAAAAAGGAAAAATCAAGCTTTAATGATGAGGCACCTTGTCTCTCTTGCCCTTCCTTGTTGAATAATATTAGTATGCTTAAACTTGATTTGATTAAGCTCGAAACTGAAAATGACTATGTGATTAGAGAGCTTAATGATAAATTCTGTATGTTGGATAATGACTTTAAAAGAAAAATGATTGAATTTGAAAAGAAGGAAGAGGAAAACAAGAAAGCTTTTATAAGTAAATGTACTTTGCTTGGAATGAAAATAAATTGTTAAAATCTAAAGTTTCTAATCTTGAATTGGCCATTAAGAAATTCTATATGGGAAAACAATCGTTGGATACCATTTTAGAGAATCAATTATATGGCAATAATAGAAGAGGACTTGGATTTGGTTTGAAAAACGTTGAAAAGCCAAAATTCAAGAAATTCCACAATGTACCCTTTATTGCAAAGAACTTACATGCAAAGTGCTTTACTTGTGATAATGTTGGTCATACATCATATTATTGTAAATTTAGGAATACAAATATCAAGTTTAAACAAGCGTGGATTCCTAAATCTTTAATGGCTAACACTAGTGGACCTTATTGGATTCCAAGGTCACACTTAACACCTTTCATGTAGGTGTGATGGAGGTTTGGCGAAGAGCAAATTTTTAAAAGGTCTCATTTTATTTCTAGCTCCTTAGCCAAATAGCGACGAGAATGTATATTTTTTATCCCTCATTGCATTCCATTGCATACCTTCATAGATTGTTTTTGTGTGCTTGTTTTTACTTTGTTTTGTGTGCTTGTTTTTACTTTGTTTTGTGTGCTTGTTTGCATGATTTTTAATGTTTTTATTTCTGAAAAAATTTAAAAAAAATGAGCTTTAATGAACACCTTTTTGTTTATCATAAGTGGTATTGAATGTTTGTTCATAAAATATCCCTTGTAGAAGTTAATTCATTATTGTTGTAGCTACATGAATATGTTGTTATCTTTTTAGTAGCTATGACATGTCTCAAAATTTTCAAATTTGACTTCTATACCTACATTTGCACTTTCACGAAAATAGTTTTTTAGTGCTCTTGGAGATTCTTTTGAAGAATATAGGAAAGTGAATGTAGGTTGATTAAATCTGAATTTTTTCTAAGGGATATGATGTGTATAGCCATGAATAAAAATTGAGCACAAGAATTGCAAATGAAAAAAATGAAAACTACTCCGTATGAAAAATGTATACACTTCATGACTAATACACAACCCACGAGTATCCAACTTATGCTACATGGGTAATAATTAGTGTTGGTGTATATTATTCGTCAAGCAATGCCACCCCACATTTAAAAGTCCTTTTAGGCTATGTTTTGAGGTTTGGTAACTTGAACTCATCTTTGATGAGGTGGGAAAAGTCAATCCTCGCGATATTCATGAAAAATGGGCAATATGGATTGATTTGGTTGATTGTTCTAAAACTGAATCTCCCTTAGTACTTTATTGTCTATATCATTACACTTACACAAAGGTGGAGAAGTCACTTTATGAAATTCCATGAGCTTGAATTGTTTGCTAATTAGAAAACTCATGTAAATGTCAGTTATAATTTATAATGGTTTATTTTTGCATGAGATATTTTTGGGACTTTATTAGCCCACTTTTGATGATAACAAAGGGGGAGAAAGAAAAAGAAAGATTTAGAAAGATTTGGTGCGTCGGTATTATATATTGAAGGGGGAGCTTGAAAAATAATGTTGAAGGGGGAGCTTGAAAGAAGGGGGAGGCATGCTTCTATATTTGTTATAACATTGTGCATGCTATATTGTAATACTTGAATATATGTTGTAATACTTGAATATCTCATTCCAATATCATATTGCATTACACCCTTCAACACACTTCACACATCCATACTTATTGCTCAAATCTTTTATGGGTTTGTCATCACCAAAAGGGGAGATTGTTGGAAGCAACGATCTAGGATCTTGGTTTGATGATGACAAACGTGTTGTTATATTTAACGTGTGTGCTTGGTGTGTTTCAGGATTGGCGAAACGATACATCTTTCACTATTTGGCGGAGTTGCTATTCATATAGCTATTTGGGTGTGAGAGAGAGCTTTGGCCTAAGCAAAGTGGACTTAGTCCAATTTGAGATGAGATGGAAATGATTTCTTGACTTGGTTAAAAATATATTCATATAGCATGGTGGACTTGGTCCAAAGAGAAAAAGGGATGGAGCCAAATTTGAATTCAAAAGGGATGTGATCAAATCTTCTGGCTAGAGTTGCAATTATTTGTCTATACAAAATTCCTATTCAAACACCAAATAGATGATATCAAATCCTACTCAACATCTACTCTTTGACTTGGCACAACATGAATCAATCCTAGCCCTAGACCTAGTCAACAAACCCGTGCCCTATATAAACTTCCTTTCAACCCTAATGATAGTGCAGCAAAACACAAAACAAAGGGGACCAAACATTTTTAGAGAGGCTATGGTAATTATTTTTCCAAGCAACATATACAACCCTAGCCCTGTTCTCCAAAGCCGCCAGCCTCTTCAATAAAAAACCCTCATTGTTGTAACGTGTGACTCCCCAAGGCCAAAGCTTCATAAAACCAATCTTAAGCCAACGAGACTTTCAAGCCACGCACGCTGCTCCTTTCAAATTCTCCTCTGAACTGCAAGACACACCATCAATATAACCCACGCTAAGAGGATCTCCAAGCCGTCATCGCCGTTCTTTTGTGCTGTTGTTCATCTGCACCGTCCGTGCTACCGTTCATCATTGTCTCCGAGAGCTGGAGAACTTCGTTACCGTCGCCGTGATCTCCTAGGTTCGTCCACAACCGTCGTCGAAGTCGGAGCGCTATTGTCGAAGTGAAGATCGCCGTGAGGAGGAGCGCCACTGCTGCTGAAGCCCTTGCCATCACGCTGTTCCGAGATCGCTGCCAAACAGACGCCATCATGCTCGGAGATCGCCCGTCATTCCTCGGAGCAACCCACGCCATCAGCGAGCAGCCCACATCGTCGGAGAACTCATCACGCATCACCGTAGAAGTCGTCATCGCTGAGAGCTCGTCGTCGCTCGAGTTGAAGTCGTCGCTCGAAGTCGCTGCCGCCGCGAAAATTTACGCCTGCATGCCTTAGCTGAACGAGAGCCGCACGATCACGCGAATAAACGGCCTGGATTATTTAATACTGGCGAAATAGAAATCGAAGGGCAGCGTGAATTGATTTCGTTTGCTAACGTGGCTTGGGGGAATTAATGGAAGTTGTTGTGCGAACCGACCTCTGCTAAATGGGTTTGAATTGAATCACTCTGCGCACCGACCGCTTATTTTAAAGGGCATTGCTGAGTGCACAGACAGCTGATTATTTGGATTTGAACTGAAATTTCTTTACGCACAGACCAGTGGACAACTTGACATCCAGGAGTCGGATTGAGACACCGTTTGCGTCAGACTGGAGCCGACGACGCGCTGATTGATAGAGACGCCTACACGGACACGAACTGAGCATTTCTAAACCCTTAAACTCTTTTATTCGTTTCTTAGTGTAACGTTCTCTGTAGGGGAAACTTTACCATCTTTGGGGACTATTTTGAGACTTGTCTGGTTGGGGTTAAACAAGTGGGACCCAGCTAGTTTGGGACTAGCTGGTAGAAAGCGTTACTAGGATTGATATTGAGAGAAAATACTGTGTGTGGGGTACTGAGAGCCTGGCGAGTGTAGAGACGTAGAGGGTGCTTTGAGCGTGCTCTAACTTGTGGTTTTGTACCTATTGCACTATTCAATACTAGTATCTGCTTTGGGGGCTGGACGTAGGTCGAAGGGTCGACCGAACCAGCGTAAATCTGCTGTGTACTCTGTGTCTGCTTTTTATTTACCCTGCTGCTGCTATAAATGTGTTTGCTTATTCGTGGGTTGCACGAATTATTTTTATTAACCTATTCACCCCCTCTAGGCTAGGATCCAGATCCAACAGCACGGAGATCGAAGAGGGTGAAGAAGGCGCCAGAAAGATTTGGAGCATGGGATTATGCGGGTTATTCTTTCAATGATTTGGCGTCTTATACACTCAACCTAGAGCACAAGGATCCAACGACATAGGGTGGAGCCATAATCTCAGGAGATGCCGCTCAGTGGCAAGGAGCTATGGAAGAGGAGATGGAGTCCCTTCAACGGAATAACACATGGGAGTTGTTACCGTTACCCAGCGAGAAACGTGCCATTGGTTGTCGTTGGATATACAAGGTAAAGGGCATTGCTGTGCGAACCGACCTCTGCTAAATGGGTTTGTATTGAATCACTCTGCGCACCGACCGCTTATTTTAAAGGGCATTGCTGAGCGCATAGACAGCTGATTATTTGGATTTGAACTGAAATTTATTTACGCACAGACCAGTGGACAACTTGACATCCAGGAGTCGGATTGAGACACCGTTTGCGTCAGACTGGAGCTGACGACGCGCTGATTGACAGAGACGCCTACACGGACACAGACTGAGCATTTCTAAACCCTTAAACTCTTTTATTCGTGTCTTAGTGTAACGTTCTCTGTAGGGGAAACTTTATCATCTTTGGGGACTATTTTGAGACTTGTCTGGTTGGGCTAGATAAGTGGGACCCAGCTAGTTTGGGACTAGCTGGTAGAAAGCGTTACTAGGATTGATAGTGAGAGAAAACACTGTGTGTGGGGTACTGAGAGCCTGACGAGTGTAGAGACGTAGAGGGTGCTTTGAGCGTGCTCTAACTTGTGGTTTTGTACCTATTGCACTATTCAATACTAGTATCTGCTTTGGGGGCTGGACATAGGTCGAAGGGTCGACCGAACCAGCGTAAATCTGCTGTGTACTCTGTGTCTACTTTTTATTTACCCTGCTGCTGCTATAAATGCGTGTGCTTATTCGTGGGTTGCACGAATTATTTTTATTAGCCTATTCACCCCCCTCTAGGCTAGGATCCAGATCCAACAGCACGGAGATCGAAGAGGGTGAAGAAGGCACCAGAAAGATTTGGAGCATGGGATTATGCTGGTTATTCTTTCAATGATATGGCGTCTTATGCACTCAACCTTGAGCACAAGGATCCAACGACATATGGTGGAGCCATAGTCTCAGGAGATGCCGCTCAGTGGCAAGGAGCTATGGAGGAGGAGATGGAGTCCCTTCAATGGAATAACACATGGGAGTGGTTACCGTTACCCAGCGAGAAACGTGCCATTGGTTGTCGTTGGATATACAAGGTAAAGGAAAGCTCAACTAAAGATGGCAATGAAGTCAGTATAAGGCAATATTGGTAGCCAAGGGGTTTGCACAACGGAAGGGAGAAGACTACAACGAGATATTCTTACCGATTGTGCGACACACATCCATTCGGGTGTTGTTGGCGCTAGTTGCTAGCATGGACATGGAGTTGGAACAACTCGATGTGAAGACAGTCTTTCTGCATGGAGATCTTGATGAAGAAATCTATATGCAACAACATGAGGGGTTCAGAGTTGAGGGGAAACAGATCTTGGTGTGCAGGTTGAAGAAATCGTTGTACGGGTTGAAGCAGTCACCCAGGCAGTGGTACAAATGATTTGACAGCTTCATGATGGGAGTAAGCTTTGAGAGGAGCATCAAGGATCAATGTGTGTATGTGCGCACACTTGAAAATGACTTGAAGATCTATTTGTTGCTCTACGTGGATGACAATGCTTATTGCTTCTAATAGCATGTCTGAGGTGAAGAAGCTGAAGGCGAAGCTTGGGCAAGAGTTCGACATGAAGGACTTGGGGCCTGCAAAGAAGATTCTCGATATGGATATTTTTTGAGATCGGAAGAAACATGAGCTTAAATTGTCATAGAAGGGGTATATTCAGAAGGTGCTAGCCCGGTTTGGGATGGATAGTGCGAAGCCTGTGACGACACCTTTGGGAGGTCATTTTCAGCTGTCGACGAATCAATCGCCAAGCACCGATGAGGAGAAGACATACATGTCTCAGGTGCCATATGCAAGTGCAGTGTGAAGTTTGATGTACGCGATGGTTTGCACGCGTCCAGATATTGCACAGGCCGTAAGAGTTATTAGCAAGTACATCACTAACCCAGGCAAGGAGCATTGGTAGGCCGTCAAGTGGATTCTGAGATATCTGCAAGGCATGGCGAGTGTCGGGATCCTTTATGGGAGAGAAGCTGGAAAGGTGCTGACAGGATACTGCAATAGCGATTATGTAGGTGATAGAGACAGGCAGCGATCTACCACGGGGTTTGTGTTCACCTTGGGCACTGTCGCGGTATCGTGGAGGTCAGTCTTACAGTCTGTGGTTGCGCTATCGACCACAGAGGCCAAGTTGATTGTAGCAGTGGAAGCTGTGAAGGCGGCCAAGTACTTGAGGAGTCTGCTGAGAGATTTGGAGGTGCCACTGGATTCATGACATGTGCATTGTGATAGCTAGAGTGCCATTCATCAGGCAAATCACTAGCCATACAGTTCGAGGACGAAGCATATTGAGGTGCATGATTCCTTTCTTGAGTTGGAGAAGAAGGAAATAGAGCTTCAGAAGATCCCGATTGAGAAGAACCCCGCAGACATGTTTACCAAGCCAGTTCCCACCGTAAAGCTCCAGATATGCATGTAGCTGATTTCCTTGTTGGCTTAGGTAGTGCTAGAGGGCACGTATTTTGAGACGATGGTGATAATCAGATAGAGGGTCATGGCGTGCAGCATGGAGGTGCAGGAGTATTGGTGATGAGGTTTGAATCAAGGTGGAGTGTTGTTTTTTGTGATTCAAATCTCATGTGTGAAGGTTTCCCAGGCGACTCGATCGAATAGCATGCTACTCGACCGAGCTACAGGAGCAGTAAGAAACAGTAAGTAGTGGGAAGTTTTTCACCGACTCGGACGACCTCCTACTCGGTCGAGTAGGGGGGCTACTCGATCGAGCTACAGTATGATTCTGATGGTCTAAGAAATCCGAGAGCTCGCTGTTTAAGAGAGCACTATAGGAAATACCTACTCATGCCGAGTAGCTATGCTACTCGACCGAGTCAACTCAACTCCACCCAGCAGTAGTAGCAGCACAGATTGGCTCGGTCGAGCAGCTCGAGCTACAGATCGACTCGGGACGAGTCAGCGCGGGGCCAGCCGAAAATACCAACGGCCAGATCTTGTTTTCTCAAGTTTTGGGGGATCCTACTCAAACCTAATTGTTGTTTTAGATTAGGTGAAGCATCCTTTTGATATCTGGAATTCTAGGAGAGCCTTGGAGCCACCCCTTTGGAGATTTTTGAGAGAGTTAGGGTTTAGGAGTTCTTGATTGAGAAGGTGTGTGATTCATCTCTTGTTCCTTTTTTGATATCTTCTTCCTTGAGTGAGATTACGGAGGGCTTGTGTGATTTGCCAAGTTATTATTCACGTGAGTGGAAGCAAGATTGTAACCCTAGATTGGTAGATCTATCTGATAGTGGAATCGTATTGGATTGCTGGATGTAGCTTGTTTACAACCCAACTAGGGTAATTCTCTTGTGTCTGCGTTTGATTTGTTGTTGTTGTTATTCGTTTGCTACTTTCTATTGCAAGGTCAATTGGGTTTATTGTTAGGTGAATTGGGGACATTTGCTAGCCCTAGATTCATGATCAGTTTATTAGGGTTGGTATTACGCGTGGATCCCAAAGGCTTTGTCTTTAGCCGGTGATTTATTCCCAACATAAGTTATTTACTTATAGATATACTTTACTCATCCAGCTTCACCGAACTATGATTTGTTATGTCTCATTCTGCCACACTTATATTCCATATACTTTGTTGTGTTCCTTAGTCTGAAACACCGTATCTTGAATGTCTTCCTTTAAAGTTTTAACTTTGCTTTTACACCACTTTGATATCATCTATCAAAGCAATATCGTCTGCAAATGACATACACTAAAAAACCTTAGCTTGAATACGCCTAAGGAGCTAATCTATCAATATAGCAAAGAGGAGGGGACTCAAAGCCGACCATTTATAAGTCTTCACAATAGTGATTGCTCCGTGATACATGTTTTGAATTGAAACAACATACTTTGAAGGGACTCCTCCTTCGTTAAGGACTAACACAAGAACTCTTTAAGGACTATATCGTCGTCTTTTTTCAGGTAAATAAAGACTATATGCAATTGTCTCTCACTTGTTGTACATTGCTCTATAATTTATCTGATGAGATGATTGCCTCAGTTGTCAAGCGTCCCAACAAGAAATCAAATTGATTTGTGATATGATAATATTTTTTTTAACATAACAGGATCGCATCTCCTATAATTTCATATTTTGACACACTAACTTGTTTTCACGATAATTACAATAATTTTGTATGTCACCGAAATATAATAAAAACTAAACTTTTCGAGAATGCATGTTTTTTAGAATGTGATTTGAGTAACAGCCTATAAAAAAGATGATTAATAAATACACCTCATAGATTGAGATGTATTTAGAATTTTTGACAAAAATGATAAAAAAACATCCTCAAGTCACTTCCCTCTCTCTTCTAATTTTTTACCATTTTCACAAAAAATTCTAAATACGCCTCACCATTTGAGGTGTTGTTAGCACACGTCTTAAAAAACTAGTCCAAAAAGTAGGAATTTCGTGCAAAGGTTTTACAAAACCAGGGACCTTTCATTCCTGCTAATTGCTATTAGCATAGAGATGGCAGTAATGGCCTGACCCGACTGGCCCGACCCGACCCGACCCAATTTTGACCCGCCCCGTCCCGGCCTGCAGACGGGTCGGGGCAAGTTTGGGCTTTGTATGCGGCCCGACCCGCCCCGATAAACTATAGAAGTTCTTAAAAACCTTACTATTTTGATGCGGACCATGCGGCAAGCCCATAACCCATAACTCATACTATGTTCCACGGTTCTCCCAATTGAGGCAATTCCCAATTCCAAACTACCAAATAAATCACAATTCTCCCAATTTCGAAATAAAATTTTTGTTTTGGATTCATAAGGATGGTAGTAATCACCCGGACCGACCGGACCGATCCGGCCCGACCCGGTTTTGGTAAGAAACTACCCGCCCCGCCCCGGCCCGAGACCCGACCCGTTCCGACCTGTAGACGGGACGAGGCAAGATTGGGTAGTTAAATACCCGCCACGTCCCGCAATATTGCCATTCCTAATTAGCATTGATTTCCTCTTTCCAAAAAATTTTGACTATTTTCTGCAGTAATTTACTAGTTTATACTCACATTTTTTTATTAATTACCCCTTGTTAATCACGTGTTCAAATGTTTTTCAGGCACCTTGACCGTCAGGCAGCCGCCGTCAATCAACGGCAATTCCGATTCCGACCGTACAAGCCCCCCATTATACCGTCAAACTAACGGCGCTACCGACAGAGCAAACACAAACGGTGGCCACATCACGGAGCCCATTTAAGTACCCTTGCCGCTCGATCGAGGCCGTCCATCTGATGAGATCATGTCGGCGTCCCGACCGCTGCGAGGATCGAGAACTGTCACGTGTACCCTCCCATTCGTTGTGGGCCCCGATGAACTGGCACGCATTAATTGGGTGTAAGCGAAGGGGAAGCGGACGGCGAGGATCAGATCATGAGCATCGAGGCAATCTGGAGGATGGAGGTCGAGGATGAACTGACACGTCGCTTCGTATATACGCCACCGACGCCTCAGCCCTCTCGCCCCCTCTCTCTGACTGAATAAAATGGGGCGACCTGGGCATTTTCTTAGTTATTTTTCGGCAATTTCCTCCTGATTTCGCCTGCTAAAATTTTGGCACACCCACCCCCAAAGATCCCCAAATTGAAACCCGAGATCTCGATTCCAAGTACAAAGCCTAATTCCTGCGCTTTTGCCCCAATTTGTGGCACATTTTTCCCGTTGTAAATCTATTGAGTTTTGAGAAATAAAGTTGTGGATTTTAGGGCTCATTTGTTCAATATAGTGGTTTTCTTCTGCAATAAAAGGGGAATACATTGGTGCTCCTCTTTGGATTCTGTGATCGAATCGGCCAAGCAACGGCAGATTCCGTTGCCAGCTGTTTAATATTTCAATTTTGTTTTGGGAATATTGTGATGAAGCTGCATTGATCTCAGTCGAAGATATTTGCACCTGTTGTTTCATAAAGATCTCATTTTGCCGTGTGTTTAGGGCGAAAAAGGGGGCCAATTTGTTGATGAGCTAGGGTTTGGGGACTCTACGAATGGGGGTTTGGGGATTGGAAGATGTGCAGAGTGGATAAGGAGGAGGATTGTTTTGATCCTGAGTTTGGCGAGTATATGCATCATCATCATCGTCATCATAATAATCATATGGGTCTGAAGAACGACCTGAAGGGTTTGGAGAAGGCGAAGGGATCGAATAGCATGGTGTCGAGATCTAAGATGAAGCTGTGGATGATTCGGGCGACTACGACGGTGCTGTTGTGGACTTGCGTGGTGCAGCTGACGGCATTGGGGGAGATGTGGGGGCCGAGAGTTTTAAAAGGGTGGCCTTCTTGCTTCATCCCTTCGGATTTTCCGAAGCCCATTAAATCATCTTCCTTGCAGCAGCAGCCCGTGACGATCTCCACAGCGTTGCCGATGCCCCTCAATCCCTCTCTCTCATCTTCATCGTCGTCTTCGTCTTCTTTGGTCGTCGATAAAATTTCTCTCCCACCCAAAAGTGAGTTTCCTGTTTTGATTCCTATATTGTTTCCCAATTAGTTGATTCTACGCGATTCGTTTTATTGCATCCTATCATCGAATGTTAATTGCGGTAAAATTGGGCTTTGGATTACCCATTTTGAAACAATTATGATCATGGGGAGGTAGATTGCATGAATTAACATGCGTCTCCTTTGATGTACAAACTTATCGTTCATTATGGTAGGGTGTTCTGTTTATGCTGAATGGGTTGAAATTTGGATTCTTGATTCCATCTATATGGAGTTTAATCGCAGTTGTTCCCCCCTTCCCAAAGGAGATTCCCATTGTAAATTGAAATATCCATATTTTCTGTGGAGAGGACATTATTTTTCTTCTCCCTGGTTGGCTTCAGAACAACTGAATATTAAATTTAACATTTTTCTTTCTACCTGAATGCATATTTCCGTTTCCTTTTATTGGTTTAATTTTACAAAAAACACTTCTTTTAGAGTTTTTGTGATTATTGTGATCGTGCAAACGTTGTTCCTCTCATCCCATCCATATATCCATTCTTTCTAAAGGTTCGTCTTTTGTCTTATCACCAAAAGTGTCGTTTGCAGTTTTGCTGTCTGCCGATTTTTCTTTTTTGGATTGCTACTTCTTGTCTGTTTAACTAGCTTCATACTGTTAATGGTTGTTTCTTATCTTATTATTTATCAGTCAAATTTTTGATTTGTTGCATTGACGGTATTGCAATTTAGAGAATATTTAGGACGGATGGATCTTATATTATCTTAATCGGTGGTGATTCTTGGTATAAAGATATATAATATAAGACCATGAATGTTTTGTCACAAACTCAGCACATGCGATGTCTAACGAGGAAGTCCTTGGAAATCTGATGAATCCTCTTTATAAATCCTTCTTGTTTTGACTTGTTCAATTAGGGTTTTCTAGCTCACTTGTCCTTAAGGAAATAGGATCTCCTATTGCACCTGCAACTCAGATTTTTTTTAATTGTTCTGTTAAACTTTTCTTGTTCCCGTAGCATTGTCACATTGATATAAAAAATATAAAAACCGTTTCTTGCTTTCATCTGTCTCATATTATATTTGTTTTGGTCTCTTTTTCTCTTCCAGGAATATACAAAAATAATGGTTATCTGATGGTTTCATGCAATGGAGGACTTAATCAAATGCGAGCGGCTGTAAGCACTTAATAGCCTCTTTAAGATGAACTATTTAGATGTTTGTCTTGATAAAATTTATCGTCTCTTTTGTTCTTATATTGAAATTGTTGCAGATATGTGATATGGTTGCTATCGCAAGACATTTGAACGTGACGCTTATAGTACCTGAGTTGGACAAAACCTCCTTCTGGAATGATCCTAGGTGCATTTGAATTTTAAGTTCATGAGTGTTGATGCGGTGAATCTTAGGAGACTGTTTTCTAATCCTGTTCTTGTTTCCCTACATGTTGATCACTTAAAAGAAATTCTTTTTGTATGTTGCAGTGAGTTTCAAGATATATTTGATGTGGATCATTTTATCATGTCATTAAGAGATGAGGTTCGAATACTGAAAGAACTTCCACCAAGGTTAAAGAGAAGGGTCGAGCTGGGAATGTACTATTCCATGCCACCTATTAGTTGGTCTGACATCTCTTACTACAAAAATCAGGTCAATTTTTCTTGTTCCTAGCATGTTTCAGTATGCGAACAGTAACAAAATTAAGTTGACGAGACTTAATTTGTCCTGTCTCTTTTGCGAGCAGATTCTACCTTTGATACAAAAGTTTAAGGTGGTGCATCTGAATAGAACCGATGCCCGATTGGCTAATAATGGCCTGCCATTGGAGATTCAGAAACTGCGGTGTCGAGTAAACTATGCTGCGCTAAGATTCACCTCTCAGATTGAAGAATTGGGTAGAAGAGTGATCAACTTGCTGCGCCAGAATGGCCCTTTTCTGGTTCTCCATCTCCGATATGAAATGGACATGTTGGCTTTCTCAGGCTGCACGCAAGGTTGCACTAATGAGGAGACAGAGGAGTTGACGAGAATGAGGTACATCTTTTCCCCTAGGTTTCTTTCCGATTGCTATCACATATGATCTATGTCTATGAAGATAGGGTGTTCTCAACTAATTTTTTTAACTGTAGGTATGCATATCCTTGGTGGAAAGAAAAAATTATCAATTCTGAACTGAAAAGGAAGGATGGTCTTTGTCCTTTGACACCGGAAGAAACTGCTCTGGTTCTGAGGGCACTGGATATTGATCGCAGTGTCACCATATATATTGCGGCTGGTGAAATTTATGGAGGAACAAGGAGAATGGCTAGTCTTACCACAGCTTATCCTAATGTGGTTAGTGTTTGCTTGTGCAATATGTCTTTTACTTGGATCTCGGTTCTGGGGTATCTCATGTTATCTGAATCTACCTTGTTCCCGTGTAGGTGAGGAAAGAAACACTCTTGGAACCTTCAGATCTTAGGTTTTTCCAGAACCACTCATCACAAATGGCAGCACTGGATTACTTGGTCTCGCTGGAGAGCGATATCTTTGTCCCTACATACGATGGCAACATGGCCAAAGTGGTGGAAGGGCATCGCAGGTACCGTCCTTCCTCAGTTTCTAATGATGCTTCTTTTAGTGATATGATTGTACTCCATCAAATTCCCATTACTCGTGGGTTCTAAAACTAGTGTTACCTTGTAGTGTCTCTCTTGATTAATCACATGGCCATTCTGGACGGAATGCCACTTTATTATGATCTGATTTTAATTCTCATGCTATGTTTATATAACATGAAAATGAATAACTCGGGACACTTGCTCTTTATCTTCACATTACCGCCGCACATATCATGTCTTTAACAACAGGAACTGTAGGGGTTGCAATCTCCATGCAATCTCTGGTAACATTTCTGATCAAGTTGTTGAATATTAATCTTTTGTTAAATACCCTCCGGCGAACCTTGTTTGAGAACTTCTAGATAAATTAGAGTTTTCTAGGATACGCCTTAAGAGTAGCTGTATAATGCATTTTCCTCTTCAGCATGGGCCCCTATATTAAAATCATCTGCTTAGCTGATCCTTTTTCATTGATTTCTTTCAACATTTCAGGTTCTTGGGCTTCAGGAAGACATTCCTATTGGACCGAAGATTCATAGTTGAGATGGTAGACCTGTACAACGATGGATCTTTGAGTTGGGATGAGTTCTCCACCTCGGTGAAGGCGGCCCATGCAAATCGAATGGGAAGGCCTTCAAAGAGGGCCGTGATCCTCGATAGACCGAAGGAGGAAGAGTACTTCTATGCCAATCCCCAGGAGTGCCTAGAACCACACAGTGATGATGAACCATGGTCTTCTTCTTCAGCCGAGTCTATTTAGTATGTGCTATTCTTCCTTAGACGCAGTTTAGCCTCTTGAATCCTCATAGCAAGACGGAGAGTTCTATCTATCGGACCTCGACTGATCAAACCTTAGAGAAGAATGTATGCTTTGAAAAGCGCAGACGGCAACGAAGAAGATCATGGCACATCGGAGGTGGTATTTCTGAGGCAGCTGGTGCATATACGGATATTTTATGATTCAGGGGATATCTTTATTTATATTATTGAATAAAAGATTTCATTTCTTGTATAGTTGTGGGGAGGGCGAGGGGGGAGGAGCATACACACTGCCCATTGCAGGGAGATGCTACCAGCTGCATTGTACAACAAACACAGATTGAAGCAAAGAATATGGGCTTGAGGGAAGGAGCGGGGGTAGAGGGAAAGCATCAATTTGTTGTCTAGTAGTGAGATTTTGTGGAAGTTTATTTTTTGTCTATCGGTTAAATTTTTGTTGTTATAAAATACTTCTCCAGGTCTTCCATTTTCTTCATCTTTATAGCAACCGCGTGAAATTGCTGAAATTGATCGGGATATAGAGAAGTTTCAATTGTTTGTAGAATACAACTTCGCCGCTACATTGGATTACATCGGATTGAATGAGAGAGGTGATGTAATCTCCCGGCTCTTCTTTCAAAGCTGACCGTTCTTCGTATTGTGGTAGTGAGAGCCACAGTAATATATGGTTAAACAATTGTTAACAAATTAAGTTGGTGTTGCTACCAAGCGTTAGCGAACGGCAACAAAATCAAGTCACGCGTGTGCAGACAAATGCGGTGGGTCCCTGCCGGAATGATTTTTTGGTCTCTTGTGTTTTTCCAGCCCCCAACGGAACTTTAGTGTGGGGTCCACCTGATCGAGGGGACTTGGATGGCTCGTTATGGGGTGGGTCACGAGACTACAGGGTGTCCTTAGTTGTTTGGATAATTAGAGAGTCATTGGGATTGCAGATTAGATTAGATTTATAATTTGATTAGAGAATACGATTGTTATTGGATCCTGATGGAGGTGACGTGAAGGGGCATAATGCATCGATTATGTTTTCGGGGAGCGTAGTGCGGGTGGCGGATCCGAGGCGGGGCGCTATCGTAATCGGATGCGGATGCCACTTTATTGAATTGTGTATTTCCTACGCCGCAATCAATGAAAGGCCACCCTCGGTTGCTTAAAACGGATGTTTTCGCTTAATTTCATGCTTTTGATTGAACAAATGGTTGTATGATTTTCACATGAAGCAAGGTCAGCTTTGGGGGAAGAGCAGTGTCAAGGATCCTACTTAGATCCCTTGCTCCAACGTAATTAACATTATTCTACAAACGATTTAAGTATCAAAATTTCCATCATTTTCAGCAATTTCAAGTGGCAAACGTAGTTGCAAAAGGAAAAACATTAGGGGTTTGAGGTGTAAAGGACAAAGAGAGAGGTATGGGATGGGTAGTGGGGTTGGGGAGTGAGCGAGGGTGTTACACAAATATAACTTAATCAACTAATATTATTCTTATTAAAAGAGTTCAACGGAAATAGAATCAAATCCGAACAAGAGTATACACTGGTTCGGATACCCATGTCCCAAGTCCCAACTAGTTCCTGTATCGTACTCCAGCCATCCGAGTCTCACTAGGCTCAATCCACTATTACCCAAATAGTACAATTGCTTCTTCCTAAGTGGTCTTGCTTACAACAATTTTCTTCTCAAGAAAATAAACTCACTACCTCAACACTTTGAGAATTTTCACTACTCTTTTAAAATGAAACACTTTTACTTATAGCCTTGCTTTGAAGCTTCTTTGAGTGTGTGATGGCTATAGTGTTGATATCCTTTAGATGTTGAAAATGAAAGCTTTTGAGATCAAGAAATCTTTGGCTAAAGAATTTAAGATTTAAAACATAGTCTAAAGAAAGAGACTTGAAGGCTTTTATGTGAGCTTTAGAATCTCTTTTCAAAACATTATTTTTGCTCTTTAAATTCATACTAAAAGACTCAACAACTTCAACTTAAATAGGGGTGGAAAACCGTTGAAAACTATTCCAAAAACACCACTCCAATGGATTAAAAACAGCTTTCCAGAAATCACAGAACGTGTTTTCTGTCTGTTGGGTTGTCAGTAGTTGACTATAGTACAACCGGTAGTCGACTACCAGAACAACTATAGTCGACTAATTCATGGGACATAGTGAAGAAATAACAATCAAGAAAGACAAAGATTTATCGTGGTTCGGCTATAAACCTAGCCTACATCCACACAAAGAAGAGAGACTTTCTTATTTCAATTGTGTTACAATGAGAAGGGTAGCCGCCAATATTTATAAGGCTAGCAAACCCTAAAAGACAAATATAGTAACAACATATGTGCTCATCAAACATCAACCACACATAGAATGGATCCAACGGGCCCTAGCTAGTCTCTCTTCTTTCCAATACTCCCCCTCAAGTTGGTGCGAAAATGTCGATATAGCCCAACTTGGACAATATCTCTTGGAAGTTAGCAGCAGATAAACCTTTGGTGAAGATATCAGCCAGTTGTTAATCACTACGAACAAATGGAGTGCATATGATATTGGCTTGTCTATTCTCTCGCACAAAGTGACAATCTACCTCAATGCGTTTAGTCCTTTCATGAAACACGGGATTTGATGCAATATGAATCGCCGCTTGATTATCACAAAACATCATTGTAGGTCGAGATGAACCAAAACCTAAATCATTGAGAAGAGCCCGAAGCCAAATTATTTCACTTGTCTTGGAGGCCATTGCACGGTATTCAGCTTCTGCACTTGATCGAGCTACTACATTTTGCTTTTTACTCTTCCAAGTGACTAAATTTCCACCAACAAATGTGCAATAACCTGTTGTAGATCTTCTATCAATAGGACATCCAGCCCAATCAGCATCAGTATAAGCAGTAATGTCAGTGTGTCCATTCTTACGCATCCAAATACCTCTTCCAGGTGAGCCCTTCAGATACTGTAATATTCCATTTACAGCATTTATATGATTAACAGTAGGAGCATGCATGAATCGGCTTACCAGACTTACAGCCTATGAAATATACAGGCGAGTAATAGTAAGTTAAATCAGTCGGCCAACCAAGCGTTGAAAATTTCCAATATCTGAATATAACCCACCATCAGCATCAATCTTACCACCACTATCAGTAGGCGTGTCTGACGGTTTAACACCCATCTTTCCTGTTTCCTTCAATAAGTCAAGAACGTACTTCCTCTGATGAAGAAACATACCTTTATCGGAGTAGGCAACTTCCAATCCAAGAAAATATTTTAATAATCCCAAATCCTTGATAGCAAATCTTCTATGCATCAATGCTTTCAGTCTTGAGATTTCAGCTTGATCATCACCAGTGATCACAATATCATCTACATATACCAAAACGATAATGAAGCCCGACTTACTTCTTTTAACAAATTAGGTTGGATCTGCAGCGCTTCTCTTAAGACCATTCATCATGAGAACCGAACTTAGTTTAGCATACTGGGCTCGTGGTGATTGCTTAAGCCCATAAATAGCTTTCCTTAATTTGCAAGCTACTCCAAAAATGGACTCTTGTGGATGTCCAGGTGGAACACTCATATAGACTTCTTCTTCTAGATCTCCATGAAGGAAGGCATTTTTCACATCCATCTGAAATAGCTTCCAACCATGATTTACTGCTAAGGACATGAGAACTCAAAACGTGTTCATTTTGGCAACTGGAGCAAACGTTTCTTTATAATCTTCTCCATATGTCTGAGTAAATCCTCTTGCAACAAGTCTTGTCTTACGTCGTTCAATGGTCCCATCACTCTGATATTTGATCTTATAAACCCAACGACACCCAACAGTCTTCTTTCCGGAAGGTAGTTTAACAATATCACATGTATGATTCTCATCAAGAGCATGTAACTCTTCCTTCATTGCTTGTCTCCAAACCGGAGATGAATTAGCATCTCTAAAATTACTCGGCTCAACTTCACAAGACAATGCACACAGAAAATCAGAATGCTTTTTGGTAACATTATCGTATGTTAAATGAGCTTGTATTGGATAGGAGACAGCACTATGATAGGTAATATAGTCTTTCAACATAACAGAAGGACGCATTTCTCTATCCGAACATCTTGGAGGCTGATGATCTGTATCAGTTTCAATTTCAACCGTTGGTGGAGCAGTTTCGATATTAATAACAGGGGATGGTGCTTCAGTAACTGGTGTAGCATCAGAGTACATTTCAACTACCGAATGATCTGCATTAGTCTCAATATTGTCATCTATGGAGCTAATAATCGGAGGAGACGCCCAAAAATCAGACATATACTCCCCCTGGGACCGACTCCCATACTTATCCTCCCAGTCGAAGAATGGTTTATTTTCAGAAAAACGAACATCTCGAAAGATAAATATCTTACGAGCGGAACTGTCATAACATATGTACCCTTTCTGCGTAGAAGAATAACCAAAGAACACACATCGAGTTGCACGAGGGTCTAACTTGTCGCGATTAGTAGATGGTCGATGCACATAGCAAACACACCCAAACACTCGCAGATGAGATAGACCAGGTTTACGATCTTGCAAAACTTCCAATGGAGACTTGAAATTAATCACTCTACTAGGCGTCCGATTAATTAAGTAAACTGTAGTCAAGACTCCGTGGGACCAATATTTCTTCGGCACATTCATCTGAAACATGATAGCTCTTGCTGTTTCCAGAATATGTCGATTCTTCCTCTCTTCTATGCCGTTCTGTTGTTGTGTATCTACACAACTACTCTGGTGAATAATACGGTGGCTGCGAAGATATTCACCAAGAGAATGGTTGACATATTCTGTGCCATTGTCAGACCTGAGAATTTTTACTTTTACACCAAATTGAGTTATTACCATAATATGAAAATCCTTAATTGTAGAACCAACATTCTTTTAGATTTCAGCAAGTATAACCAAGTAACACGTGATCGATCATCAATAAGTAACAAAAAATATTTATAACCATCCTATGAATCAATGGGGGCATGACCCCATAAATCAGAGTTAACTAATGCAAAAGGTTCATCAGATACTGACATAGAGTTAACAAAAGGTAAACGAGTTTGTTTAGAAAACTGACAAACATCACATAATGTTGACTCAACAGGAATTGAAGGAAAAATACAAGACAAAATACGATTGCATGGATGACCTAATTGTTTATGCATAATTTGACTCTCAATCACGGTGCTAGTATGAAACGCCCCCTTACTTGGATTGAACAAATAAAGTACATGAGAATATGTTCCTTCACCAATCGTTTTCCTCGACTTTCGATCCTGAAAGATAACCGAATTAGGAGAGAAAATAACATCACAGTCTAAGGAATTAGTAATTTTTCCTACAAAAAGAAGCTGAACAGGGAAATAAGGAACAACAAGCGCATCAGAATTAGTAGTATGAAAGAATGTAACTTTACCACTCCCAATAATAGGAGCCGAAGCCCCATTAGCCACAGAAACAGTACGATTATCAAAGGTATGATTAAAGGAATGAACAAACGAGAGATGATTAGCCATATGATCAGTAGCACCAGAATCTATAATCCAAGTACTGGATTTTGAAGAAGATGAAAAAGCATGATGGTTACCTGAAGCATGGGTAGAAGGATGGTTACTTGTTGAGATCGACATCATGGCTATTGCTGCTTACACCTTCTTTTTCCATTTCTGATCATACATGGCCTTGAGATGAGGACGAAGTAAAAAACACCGATCTATAGTATGCCCTTTCTTGTTGCAGTGGTCGCAGTGAAATTCCCTTTTGCATCTGTTGTATGAGGCCGATAGATGTTCAGCTCATCCCACATTCGTTTCAGATTCCTATAGTGCTCAATGAAGGGCTTATCCCATTGACTTGCATTAGCAATTTCACGTTGTAATTGAAAAACACGAGATGCATTATTCTGATTTCCATATAGTTCTGACACAGAATCCCATAAATCCTTTGCAGTATCGGAAAAGTAAAGATTTCAGAAATTTTAGATTCCATGGAATTGAGAAGCTATACCATAAATGTCTGATCATTAGTAATCCATTCCTGCACCTTTTGGGGATCTTTCTCGTCGGGACGATCGATTGTCCCATAGATATATCCAAGTTTTGATCTTCCACCTAGAGACAAAGTAACAGCTCTAGACCAAGTGGTATAATTAGTCCCATTAAGAAGAACAGAAGTTAACCTCATAGTAGGATTCTGGTGTGAGAAAAACTGATCAGAGTCCGACATGATTGACAAGAAAAAATTTGTTTATCAGAGAATCTCGCTGCTGCCAATATGATTTGATCTCAGGTCAATCGATCGGATCTGATGTGACACAGGACGACGAAGTAGCACAATGAAGATCTGAGGAACAACAGAAGATCTGATTGCTTCGGAACTCAGGAGCACAGTGCAGAAGCTCAGACCGCCGACTGCAAACCACCGGATTTGACGCAGATAGAAGCAATCAGAAATATGGATTTGTTTGGGGTCCGACTGCAAACCGCAGATAGATTCGCAGATAGATCGGATCTGATGTGAAGTAATCGGAGATTTTGCAAACCGCAGATAGAAGCCGGATTTGAGGGTCCGACTGCAAACCGTCGGATTTGTTGGGTGAAGCCGTCGGATCTGAGGAGCCTTTTAATGGCAGGGGAAATAAAGGCCCAAATCCAAATCTTCCTTCGATCGGCACTCGAATTCAAAAAACAGCTCTCTAATGGCAGATTAGATCAAGCATTGAAGGAGAAAAATGAAGTGCAAGAGGCATCCATACGAGCTTGGGGTCGGCGTCTGTGCCTCTTGCCTGCGGGAGCGCCTCCTCGTGATCGCCAAAGGGAATTGATTGCCAGAGGGAATCGATTGGAAGCAACCCGCTCCTATACCGGATCTGATGCCGGAAGTCGGATCTGAGGAAATCAAATCCGTTGCCGCAGATAGAAGAACCCCCTGGAGAACCCGCCGGAAATAGGAAGTCGTCGGATCTGCTGGCTGATCGGAGGATCGGATCCGGGGTTCTTCGAAAATGAGGCGGTAGCATTGGATCTGATCGGAGAGTACACGTCGGCTCTGAAGGAGTACACGTCGCTCTGATCGCAAATCTGAGGCGGTGGAACAAATGGAGATTAATCTTGAGGGTGAAAAAGAACGAGTTAAAGATCAACCAGCTCTGATACCATGAAGAAATAACAATCAAGAAAGACAAAGATTTAACATGGTTCGGCTATAAACCTAGCCTACATCCACACAGAGAAGAGAGACTTTCTTATTTCAATTGTGTTACAATGAGAAGGGTAGCCGTCAATATTTATAAGGCTAGCAAACCCTAAAAGACAAATATAGTAACAACATATGTGCTCATCAAACATCAACCACATATAGAATGGATCCAACGGACCCTAGTCTCTGTTCTTTCCAATACATAGAAATCCCCATGAAAGTAGTCTACTCAAGTATTAGAAGTAGTCCACTATTCCACTGATACATATGTTACTGAGTTAAAAAACCTTTCAAAACATTTCAAAATATTTTAAAATCATTTTTAAAGTGATCCTATGTGTGTGACAGCTTCTAACAAGCCTTTAACAAGCTAAGACAAAATAAATAAAAATACATCAATAATAATTTTTACACTGAAGACTGAATTGTATCTTTGGCTTCTCAAGCTCCTTGCATAGCATTCATTTGGTTCATAAACTTGTTTAGCTCTTCATTAATCCCTTGAGTGTTACATTTAATTATCCATTAGCTCATGCACTCAAATATGTTAGATGTAACATTTGTTCATCATAAAAACCACACACGACGAGACTCAATATTTCAACATTCTCTCCTGTTTTGATGATGACAAACAATGCAAGCATAATAATGAAAAATACTTACTTTTCATGCAACAACTTGTTAAAATCAAAACCAAGTGTTGTAACAATGTAATTATGCATGGCATCTAGTATCTCACACCTTTTATTATCAACAAAAAGATATTGAATAAAAGTGTGATCGCTCTCCCTTTTTGAAAAGCATATACTCTTTAAAAAACATTTTCCCCCACATGCAAATTTTTCCACCTAAATATATGCTTGAGTCCAAAGTGTGACTCAATATCTAAAAAGAGGATGCATGATAATCTACTACGATTAAGCATGAAAAATAAAATTTCAAATTACTTGGAAAATTCTTAGCTCGTCCTACAAATAAGATTATCAATTGTAATTCTCCCCTGCAAATATGAAAATATAAATTTTATTGGAGGCAAGCAAGCAATCTTCTAAATCCTCCAAGATGTCTTGGTACTCTTCTCTTTTGAGTCCCATGTGGTTGGTTTGTGGGGATCAAAATAATGAGTATCAAAAATAGACATTAAGCATATATACTCAACATAATTGGGTTCAAGCAAAATCATCCAAAGAAACCCAAACCCATTAGGTTTAGATTTCTTAGAACCCATTTGCATATTATTTCTAAAACGATGCACATTATTCAAAATTATCAATGCAAGAATTTCAATTCAAATCCATGCATTCTTTAGAACCAACATATAAATCATACGATTTCTAGCATAATGCATTCTATGTTGTTTAAAAAAATATCTATGATGCATATCTAATGATTTATCAACATATACATGATGCAAAACATTGGTACTAACATTCTTCTTGCATGCAAACTTTCTATACATAAAAGCATATTTTTCTTTTTATCATGCAAATGATCAACATGATTCTTTTATCTTTAACAACATTAGTATGCATAGAATCATGACTACATGACGAAATAATATTCAATCTAGCATTACTCTTAAGCTTACCAAACATACAAACAAATTCATCATGCTCTTGCTTGCGTAAAGATAAATCACTAAAGAGCATATCAATTCTAGCATTAATATTCTTGCATTCATCCATGAGCAGAGAATTTTCAACAACTAATCTATCATTGTCTTCAATAATCAATATTGTATTATTTAATCTAATAAGAGATTCATCATGCTCACTACGTAAAATATCATGATCATGCATTAAAGAATCATACTTAACTTTTAAGCATTCATGATGAAGCTCTAATGAACTAAATTTATTTTTGCAACAACTTATATTTATCTTCTAACTCATTGTAATAATTACTTGAGTTAGAGATCACCTCATTTTCATTTCCTTGTGTCATGAGACACACACTAGCCCTCTCTCTTGATTGTTCCTCATATACATCATTTGAGGTTGTGTCAATGTTGGATTCCTCAAAACTATCAAGCATGTGCCATATTTGATTTGTACTAGTTGTTACTATCACAAAACTTAAAGCTTTGTCAAATAGATAAGAAATCAAAATTTTCATTACCTCCTCATGAAGAGTGGCCATTCTTTTCTCTTCATTTGACCATTTAGAGATGCATCTTGTAGATTTGCAAGAAGGCTTCTCTACGAGACTCCACATATCATGATCAATGAATCGAATGTAGATCTTCATTCGAAACTTTCATAGGTTATAGGGATTGTTGTCAAACATTGGGAGTCTTGTTGTATTATCTCCAAAGCAAGTCGCTTATTGACACCATACTTGAATTTGGCTCTGATACTAC
This sequence comes from Scilla litardierei, assembly GCA_030789695.1. Lineage (NCBI taxonomy): Eukaryota > Viridiplantae > Streptophyta > Magnoliopsida > Asparagales > Asparagaceae > Scilla > Scilla litardierei. Next base: position 243,797,429 of record CM061133.1, on the reverse strand, counting down.
GTATTGGGAAACACTGGTATCACGTTCAGCTCTAAGTAACCAAGCTCTGATACCACGTAGTAGGATCTCACTACTTCCCGAGGATGATGGCAAGTAGACACTAGAGGGGGGATTAGTGTATAAAAAATCTTCTAGAAAAACTACATAAGTTAACAAATGGTGTTACCCAAATATAACTTAATCAACAAATATTATGCTTACTAAAAGAGTGCAGTAGAAATAAAACAAGCAAGAGATAAATAATTGCAACAATAATAGAAAAGTGGAGTCAAACACAACTAGAATATGCCCTGGTTCAGATATCCAAGTCCCACTTGGTTTCCATATTCTACTCCAGTCACCCGAGTCTTACTCAGCTCAATTCACTATTTTTCAAATAGTACAATTGCCTCTTCCCAAGAGGTCTTGCTTACAACAAGTTTCTTCTCAAGAAAATAAACTCACCACCTCAACACTTTGAGGATTTTCACTTACTCTTTTGAAATAGAACACTTTTACCTATAGACTTGCTTTGAAGATTCTTTGAGTGTGTGATGGCTATAATGTTGATCTCCTTTAGATGTTGAAAATAAAAGCTTTTGAGATCAAGAAATCTTTAGCTAAAGAATTTGAGACTATTAAAACATAGGCCAAAGAAAGAGATCTGAAGGCTTTTAAGAGAGTTTTAAAAAATATTTTCAAAACATAATTTTTGCTCTTTAAATCATACTAAAAGCCTCAACAACTTCAACTTAAATATGGGTGGAAAAACCATAGAGAACTATTTCAAAAATACTCCTCCAACGGATTGAAAACCTAGCTTTCTGGAAATCGCGGAACTATATTTTTTGTCTGTTAGACTGTCGGTAGTCGACTACATTAAATTGATAGTCGACTATCCAGACAACTGTAGTCGATTACCAGAACAACTGTAGTCAACTACTTCATGGGACAAAGAAATCCCAATGAAAGTAGTCGACTTCTATATTAGGACAAAGAGAGGTGAGTGAGTGTGAAAAAAGTTGTGTTGCAATGGGTTCGGGACATGTAAACAGTTGAAAAATTAGTTGTAAAACTGTCTTGAATCTAGTCGGCTAGGAAGACTATTAGTCTACTGACTCTTAGTCGACCACTAGGACTAAAAAAATGGTTATCAATTTATCATTTCCAACATTCTCGCTTTTTTTGATGATGACAAACAAAAAAGAATCAGAAGTGCATAAGATGTAAAATATCCCCATCGAAGATATGCTCCATTCTTTAATCTATATGTTAGTATTTTAACAAAATAAAAAAATCATACATTCATACATCATACATCATACATCATGCATCATGTAATATGTCTATATGTATGTGTATGTGTATGTGTTAATTTTCTCCATCTTTGACATACTCAAAAAGAGGAAATTTGAATTCAAACATTCAAAAACTAAACCCCATTGAACTTTCCTAGAGAAGTTTTAATATCGAAATTTTCGAAAAGGTTCGAACAGAAATGGCATTTTTAGTGAGTTTTGTGTTCGGTTGGTCGACCAGAATAAAGTTCTGGTCAACAAGAATGGTCCAGTTAACCAGTAATGTGCGGATGGTGCGTGAATATGTGATAAATGACATGTTGACTAATAGTATAGTACACCCACTTTAAAAAACTTGTCATATGATAAGGACAAAGAATTTGAACTAGAAAGGACAAGTCAAAAAGTTGTATCCAATTAAAAAAAATTACTTAACAAGTACAAATCAATGTGATAATTTTCCAGAAAACATTTTTAAAATAAAATAAAATAAAATTTGAATCATGTCTGGGGAAGAGAAAGACCGAGTCAGCAAAATAGTTGGCTAGAAAAAGTTTCTGATCAGCTAATATTCTGACGCAAAGAAAGAAGAATAATGGAATGTCTTAGTCGACTAGAAACTTTTATTAGTCGACTAATAAAAATATAAAATATTTGCTAAAAATTCATAATATATATATATATATATATATATATATATATATATAATCGAGCATAAAATCGTGTATAAATTTACCAAACAAATATTAAATTTTAGATTCACAGATGATTTCTAATTCTCTTCTAAGTCTTATAAATGTTTCTTCTTTCAAAGACTTATTAAGATATTAGTAATCTAGTGTTCAATGGAAATGAATTTAATATAATGTCACCTTTTTGAATATGATCATCTAAAAAGTGGTAACGGATGGTAACAGATATCCATATGTTTAGTTCGAAGAAGGTAAAATGGATTTTTAGATAGGTTAATAGCACTAGTGTTATCCCACATTATTGGACATATGGAACACTTAATTCCTTAATCTGATATGGTTTGTTTCATCCATAAGACTTGTGCACATGAAGTCCCGTGGTAATATATTCTGCCTCGATAGTTGATAGCGAAACTGAGTTTTGTTGTTTGCTAAACTAAGAGACCAAAGCATGTCAAACATATTGGCACGTGCCACTGGTGCTTTTTTCGGTCTGATCCGCATCTAGCAAAATTGTCCTCATAATATGATAATACATCATATGTGCTAGTCTTAGTATAAAATAATCCACAATCAGATGTGTGTATAACAAATCTAAGTATCTTTTTTACTGCCATGAGATGTGAAACCTTAGGATCTGTATGATATCTAGCAAATAAGCGTCCTTAAACCATAATATCTGGTCTACTTGCTGTAAAATAAAGTAGTGAACCAATCAAATCTCTATAGACGTTGATCAACACTTTTACCATTTAGGTCTTTGTCAAGAGATACTGATGTACTCTTGGGAGGACGTTTCCCTGCAAAATTCTCCAAACCAAAGAGATTAATAAGATCTTTTGAGTATTTGCTTTGATGGATGAAGATTCTTTCCGTCAATTGTTTGATTTGAAGTCAGAGGAAGTAGGTGAGTTCACCCGTGTGACTCTCGTGTGACTCATCTCGAATTCTTTCTGCATGGTCTTAAAAAATCTTGACATAGAGATTCATTTGTAGAACCAAAAATTATATCATCACCATATACTTGTATGATAATAAAAACAGAATCAATGTGCCTAGTGAATAATGTAGAATCTACCTTACTAATAGAATAACTAGATTTCAAAAGAAAACCTTTAAGTCTTTCACACGTGTGCTTGTTTCAGACCATATAAATATTTCTTGAGTTATAAAACATGGTTATCTAACACTTCATGTTGAAAACCAGGTAGTTGTTCAACATAAACTTCTTCTTTAATAAAACCATTTAGAAAAGCACTTTTAATGTCCATTTGATATAATTTAAAATCTTTATAACATGCATATGATAATAACATTCTAATAGATTCAAGACGTGCAACCGGCACATATGTTTTATCAAAATCAATTCCTTTTTCTTGATTATAACCTTGTGCAACCAATCGTGCCTTGTTTCTTACTACCTGTCCAAATTCATCTAATTTATTTTTGAATATCTACTTGGTATCAATAACTGGATAATCTACAGGCATGTGAACTAATTCTCAAACATCATTCCTCTTAAATTGGTTGAGTTCTTCCTGGATATCAATAATCCACGAACTATCACTGATGTTCTTAGGTTCGATGGATGAAATAAAAGCATAATGTGTCATCTATTCTATTTGTGATCGTGTTCTCATACCATCTGAAATATCTCCAATATTTAGTTCATGTGGATGGTTGGACACATCAGCATATGCCTTAGAAAGATATATATTTACTGAAGTAGACTTAATAGAGGTATACTTGAGGCACCATATGAGTGTCAACCAGTAAGATTGTGCAAAATTGTTAGACGGGGCTCAGTTTTTATACAACCTCCAGAAGAGTGACTCAGCTGGGAAGACTCTGTTCGAGATCGTGACTGGACAACAACCACTCACTGTGAATTCTATTGCTATGTGCTACAAAGGAAGTAGTCCAACGACCTAAAAATTTGCTAAGGAATGGAAAGAACAAACGAGTTGGCACGATCATGCCTTAACAATGCCGTGAAGAGAAAGAAAAAATGAGCTGACAAGAAAAGGAGACAAGCAGAATACCAAGTGGGAGACTTGGTCCTTGTCAGGCTTTCGATGCTAGATTGGCATAAAGGATTGCACAAAAGCTTGATAAGAAAATATGTAAGAACATTTTTGATCGTGAAAAGAGTGGGAAACAAAGCCTACAAAGTGGAACTTTCACCAATGATCAAGTACCATCCAGTCTCCTATGTGAGTATGTTGAGCCATGCCATGAAGATCTAGAGGACTCGTGCCGAGGGAAGTCTTCTCGTGCTCCAACATGAGTACGAATGGAATTTGACGAAGAGGCCAAGGAGATCATAGTAGATAGGGTGGTTCGTGAGTCTATCATCCATCCATGACCAGAGTACTTCATTAAGTGGAAGAGATTACCAAAAAGGCAAGATCATTTGGAAACCTGCAAAGACTCTGTGACAGTTTGAGGACTTGGTGGAGGAATTTCACAAAGAGAAAGCCAAGCGACGGGATCATCGTTGAGATAGGTCTGGAAGAATGTCAGGGATGCCACATCATCGCCATGTTATTGCCTAATTAGTGCTCACTTGGCACGTGAATTGGCATTTTATAGAGAGTTTCAAGCGTACTCTTATAACTATTGTATCTAGAAGGTTCTTGTGTATTCATAAGAATTCTTTATGATGAAACATTTATGTGTAATAATGGAGAAGATTCTAGAGACTCATCCTAGGCCATTGTCAAAGAAGACTCTAGAAACCTAATCTCCACCATTCATTAAAATAGAGCCTCACCTATAAAAGGAGGTAAGGGGAGTTCATTGGGAACCAACAAGTGTTAGCAAGCAAGTAAAGGCAATAGTTCTATACTTCCATGTTCTCTTGTGCTCTTGAGTGTCTTATGAGAGTGTGAGAATTTGAGGGAAGGCCGACTTAGCCATTCCGAGAGAAGGAGAGTGAGCTAAGTGCCGCATGGAATTAGAGAAGTCAATTAGCTAAACAATCTACCAATGACAAACTGTCCCACGATGTCTCCATATCGAGTGGCTATGGGACTAGACAGTACCATCCATATGGTAAAGATAAGTATGTACTGGTTTATCTGTAATATCAATGGCATATCTATAAGCACTTTTGTAAGGTGTTGCGGAAGCCAAAAGTGGTCCTCACTTTTGGCAATTATGTCGAATTATACCTACTTAAAGGTTCCTACGAACAAGATATCACATGGACTCCTGGTTTGCACCAATATTCCTCTTATTTCCACTTCGTCAATGTTCACATAGATGACAATGGTGGCTACATGCAAGGTTTCCTTTAAGAAGATTATCTCCCTTTTTGTTAGCTTGGGTTTCCTAATATGTCACTCTATGTTGAAGACCCCATTATGTAGTTTGTTTTAGACAAAAGAATCCACATCGGCTCCTAGTCATCTCAATATGACTTGGATGATAATGGTCAACTTTGTAAGTGGGCAATGACTCTCATTAAGGTAGTTCTTGCTTGTGAAATGGAACAAAAGTAGATGCATATGTGGTGTATTGCTTGAGTTGCCCCTTGTTCTAGGGTGTTTGATGTCTCATCTTATTTAGTTGCGATAAATCATGTTCTTGGACTTTACAAAGGATATGAGAAAGCAGAGAACTAAATTGATCAATTTTTTTGTACGTGGAGTAGGCTAACCCTGGTTTTGTTCTGTTGGTGCCCTTTCATTCCTATGATTCTCGTCATGTGCCACTTTTGTCTATAGTGATCATATCTTGATGCCATTGCTTCCCCAACTTTCATAAGGCTTTGAACCATTTTCATAAGCTCGCACATACTTTTGACCTGGGTGAAGTAGATTTCTCTTCGCAGTATGTCATTCCACATTGCATTGGTTATGACGGCATGATGAACTTATCATCGATATTTTTGGTATTTAGCCTTTACTTCTTAAATCATTTTAAAAAATCCCTTAATAACTCATTGTTCTCTTATCAAATTATTATAAGATGGTTGGACTTTACTTCAACCTTCGTCGGATTAGTTAATGTAACCAATGGATCCAAGAAGGATGTTATTATACAAATCCCACCCCATTCCCCTTAATGTGGTGAGAAATGATCTTAGAGGATAGTGTCAAACGGTCTATGTAGATGCACAGTCAATGTAAAGTCTTCAAAGTGTTCTTGAGGATTAGTTAGACCTCGTAATTTTCTAGGGTCTACATCTTGAATTTAGGATGTAGTGGGTGTGCTTACTAGACTTGCTCATTCTAATATGCAAGTTGTCATCTTGAGGAAGAGAATGTGTTTAATTAATGTATGATAGACTCTAGTAGAGCTTCTCATTTCGTTAAGGAGGGCTATGTCGAGACCCCTTGCTTCTTTTGGACTGGCTTTGTCAAGGATTATTGCTCTCACTCTATAAATGCAACATTGCCTATAGTTATATGCTTATGGTACCAAACTCCATCTCAGTAATCACAATCCTATCCACTATCATTTCATTCACCTTTGTTTTAATCATTATGGTCTAATCCTTGATCATTTCATTCATTAAGATCCTTATTGTCGAAGCCTTGTCTACGACGACTTCATTCTTCCTAATCTTGGTCATTGTGACTTCACCTAATATGACTTTTACCAGTCTCACATATGGTGCTATTGTTTTCCCAATATCAATTGTTTTGATATTGCCCACATTGACTTCATTCACTGCGATCTTAGGAATCATGTTCTTACCCTTGGTGACAATTATGGGGGAACTCCTATGCTAAAAGTATTGCTAACCCATATATGACACTCATTTGAGTATTAGTTAATTAATACCTTTAGACAATTATTGTAATTGACATAGCTTGTTCAAAATAATAGTATCTAATTTGGTATACTTTATAATTTTGATTTTCTTATATAATTATGCACATGTGTGCATAAGACATATAATTGTATTGATAAAGTCATTGAATTGTGCGATAAGATTAGGATCAAAATGAGATTATCGTAATGAGGCCAAATTAAACCACTTAAGCACTATCTAAAATGTTTCTTGTTGATGGAATATCAAAACATTAAGATGGTAATGATTGGTCTTATAGCCATTCAAATTACAGACATTGTAAGATAATATACATATGCTTATTGAATAATAAGTTCATACAATGACTAGTCAACAAGGTTCTACATAGTAACATACCATTATCATCAATAAAAACTTTCAAATGACGACCGGTGTATGTTAGTCTTTAGACCTTAGACATACTAAAGAACCAAATATGTGAGAAGTCTATACTTTGACATTTACTAACCAACGATGCTTCTGTTATTGTTAGGTATTTGTTGGGTATAGTCCAAAGCATGTAAAGGGATGTGATGGTCAAGGTGAGATTTGTCTCCTCCAATATGAGAGGTTAGTGTCACATGTAAATGATATGGAACCATAGCAAATAATTGGTCAATATAAAATGGATAAACTTATTTAGTGTAAATAAGCTTGATTCATGGTAATTATGTCATCTTATCATCAGCTAATGACATTGAGATATTAATAGGGTTTGACATATATCCATACCACATACATCTTAGCAATGTAGTCATGACCAAAAGACCAGATCATACGATTGTTGTTGCTAATAGGCTCTGTAGTCTCACACCAATCAGATAATTATGATTCTAAAATACGTGATCTTCACACATAACTAACATCACTATTGTACCTAAAACTTGATTGTAGAGTACGATCAATCACTATTAAAGTAAGAATCGAGCTTTTAGAGTCATCATGATAAATAGAGGAGAAAAAATAAATGTATATGCAATATAAATTAGTCAAATAATGATAAAGAATTATTATCATTTTGACTGCGAGAGGAACTCATCAGTTGTGATACGAGACTAAAGTGTTCGTAAAGTGTTACAAACTCTTGGTTTTTAAAAAGAAGACCAAATAAACCATCGTTTAGACCTAACTAAAAGGTCAAGAGGATGCCAATGCATGTCAGGATAATTTTTGATGATGCTAAGGCATCGGTGGAAGGTGATGGCTGGCTGGTTAGCAGCCAGCTACTAGTTGGCCGAGCCGGCAAATTGTTAGTGGCTGACGATAGGCAATGGGCTGACTAGTCATTTGCTAGCAGTAACCAGATACAGCCAATAGCCCAGCCACCGGTGCCTAGCTGCTAGCATGGGTCAGGGTTGTTGGTTAGATATTTAGATCTAGTCCTATTAGTTCAGGCCCAAGAGTTGGATCATGACTCAAACTTGACTAGAACTTGACTTAAACATGACTCATGATGAGTAATGTTGATTTATTTAGATATTTCATTTAGTCCTACATCTATTACGGTATGAGATCTCAAAAGATGCCATCACTATAAATACACATCCTCCATTTCTCTTAGAGCATCCATTAGTCTTCAAGAGATTTGAATAATCTAAAGGTTTTGGTTCTAAGTTAAAGTTCAAAATCTATTACAAGAAAAATATTTTCTTATTCTCTTTCTCTCAAGCACTAGAAATACTTGAAACCAAGTTTGAGTTCAACTAGTAAGCTCATGAATTGTGGCGAGTTTCATCATCAAGGTCAAACTTCTCTCATGCTGGTTGAAGAAGTGATCTTTGGTCTTTGTCATCAAACTTTGGATGGAGATATCCTTAAGAATATCTGTGCAAATGTATTTTTCATTTATATCATTGGTTTACGTTCTCAAAATATCCTGGGTTAGTTATGCAAAGAAAACATTTGGATTTCATCTCATCCTCTTCTCCTAATTAGATTATGATTCCTAATACTTTAGACTTGCATTGAGTTTTTTTAACTTAAACATGTCTTGGGATATCTTGTCAATTGATGTCCATGGATTTCCTATCTTCTTCTCATCTAGCTCCTACCTTTTCAACCTTATCTTTCATTTTTAATTCACAGAAGAATCTGTTGAGTATTGGTATTTCATACCAATGTTATTTTGATGATGATCACAATATTATGTTGTTGCTAATGGCATTCTTGTTTTAGTCTCATAGTTAACATTTCAAGAATATCATTTTTGGAGTCTAAACACTTGGTGTAAGGATGGACATCAAGTGGAGAAGGGCCAAAGCTTGGACTTAAGGGGCGACAAAGCTTGGAGATGATGGGGAGTATCAAGGCATCAAGATTGAAGCCATAAACTCTAAAGAAAGCAACGTAATCCATGTGTTATTTCATTTATTGCTTTTCTTTTTTTGAGTCTAGGTTTAATGTAATGCATTGTTAGATGGTACTCATTCAAGCATAAGCATTTAACAATCTTAGTAAGCCTTAGGATTATCATAGAATCCAACCCAATAGGCTCATCTTGCCCAAAGACTCATTTGGAGTCTCTGGCTCTCCAACAATTGCCTGATGAAGGTTTTACAGCCGACTGGCTGATTTCCAGTCACCTGTCGAGCCTTTTACAATCGACTATGGTGCACTGCTCAAGTCAACCTTTTATTGAATCATACTTGAGCTTATGGAACAGTCGACTGACGGTCAATTTACAGTCGCCTGTCTTCCAACAGTCGCCTGAGAATTGTTCTACAATCGACTGTGCGCAATTTGCATTGACTGGGTTTTCATCCCAATTTGCAAGTCAGTCGACTGGTTCAGTATTTACAGTCACATGTCCATTTGACAGTCGTCTGTATAATGGCCATTAGTCGACTGTCTGCATACAGTGCGAAAGAGTGCATCTCTCTGTTTTATTCCATCCCCTGCATCAGTCGTCTGCTGAAGGATTTACAGGCACCTATCTTGTTTACAGTCGACTGTATCGTCTTCATCAGTCGACTGTCGAGGCTCAGATTATAGCCGTTGGGAATTATTTAGCCGTTGGCCAGTCGAATGTCATTTGTTCATCAGTCGACTGTCGGTGACGTTTTTACCCAAAATCTAACCGTTGCAGCCTTTTGTTTTTGGCTGTTTTCTTGGCTCTTGAGAGTTTCTATAGGGTTCATATATATATGAGATGGCTGAGTTCATTGGAACTTCTTGATGCTACTGTAAATCTTTAGAGATTAATTAAGCCACTTTTTAAACTCTCTCATTTCCCTCTTAGAGCTCTAAATATCCTTCATGCATTGAAGTCAAGCTCAAGGGAAGTCATCTACGCGCTTTCAAGAAAATCTCATCACTTGAAGATCCTCTTCCATGCCTTGCATTCATTAATGAGTAAGTTCATTTCAAGGCATAGGTAAGAGTATTTGTTTTACTTTGTGTTTCTTTGAAACTCTAATTCTCTTTGTGGGAATTAGACACTCTCTTTGTGGGAGTAATTCTCTGAGTGGGAATTAGATATTCTCTGAGCGGGAATAACTCTCTTTGTGGGATTTTTGTGTCCTCGTGTAGGGCTAACCCTAATTCTCTGAGTGGGAGTTAGTATTTCTCTGTGTGGAAGTTTGACCCTTGTGTAGGGTTGGTTTGGTTCTTGTGCAGGACAAAATACTCTAGGTGAGGTATCTCTTTGTGGGATTGTATTCACTTCTCTTTGTGGGAAATATAGTGAATATTGATGTGGCTTGACGTAACCAAGTTTTGGGGAACCAGGGTAAAATCTTGTGTTTGCATTTGATTTAATTGTGTTGATTGATTCCTATTGCATTTATTATTCCGTATTTGCAAGTTAAATTTTAATTACACAATTTATTGCCATTAAACTTTTCACCCCCACTCTAGTGTGTTGTTTTAGTATTGCAAGGGTAAGGTGATCCTTAAAATTGGTATCAGAGCGAGGTTATATCATACTGCAACGATGGAATTTAACGCTACATCCGTGTCTTATGAAGAAGTTCATTCTACCATTCAACCCCACTCTTCAACGGAACTAACTACCCAAGTTGGAAGATCAGGATGATGATCTACATAGAGGGTCAAGACCTATATGACATCACAGAGTTGGCATTCGAGAAGCCTACTACACCCACGGCTTCAAGGACAAAGGCGGAGAAGGACTCAATCAAATTCAATGCGAGGGCTATGATTGCATTCCATTACGCTCTCACTGCAAATGAGTTCAACCGGATCTCCATGTGCAAAACGGCTAACGAAATTTGGCATACTTTGGAGATATGTTACGAAGGGACTTCAAAGGTAAAGAAATCTAAACAAACTGTATTTATGTCTAAATATGAAATGTTTAAGATGCAGGAAGGAGAAAGCATTTCAGAGATGTTCACAATGTTCACAGATATCATGAATGCTTTGGAAGAACTTGGGAAGATGATTTCCCAAGAGGATCGTGTAGAGAAGATCATTGACTCTCTCACATCTCATTGGGAGTCAAAGGCCAACGGAATTTTGGAGTCATATGACATGTCCAATTACACTGTTGAGGAGTGCATTGGAAATCTCATGACGTATGAAGTGAAGCTTCAACACAAGAAGGAGATTCAACCATCCAAGCCCGAGAAGTCGTAGAAGCAAAAGGGGGTTGCATTCCATACCAAGGAGGAGCCAATCAAGTGGAGGAAGAAATTCCATCGAGAAGCTCCTAGTGAAGATGATGAACTAGAGGAGGCTAGTGAAGAAGAAATTAAGGATCTTGCCGAGCAATTCAAGGCATTTCTCAAGGGCAAGCAAGGTAAATCTTTGTCAAAGTTTGCCTCCAATTCTAACAAGGTTCCTACTTGTTACACTTGCAGTGGAAAAGTTCATCTATCCATCGAATGCCCTTTCAAAACCAACAAAGTGACTTACAAGGGTAAAGTGAAGAAGCATTGGAAATGAAAGTCCAAGTTCAAGAACCAAAAGAAGGGGCTTGTCAGGACTTTTGATGACTCGAGTAAGGATACATCAAGGGGTGAAGAAGAGGATGACAAGGAGAAAGCTCACGTGTGCGTTGCGGTAATTGATGTCTCTTCGCCAATCCCCTCTAGCTCAAATGAAGAAGAGGTAGAAGCATGTCTCAACTCCTATGAGCAATTGTGCCTCATGGCAAACGGGGAAGAGTCGTCGCTAAGCTCTAGCGAGGAAGAAGACGACGAAGAGATCGAGGAGGAAAAGATCCCATACGAGGAGCTCGAATATCGTTTCGACATGGTCTCCGAAGAAGCTAGTAAGTGCATCAACTCTTACAATAAATTAAAAGCAAAATATAGAGATGCTAAGAGTAGATTGCATGAACTAGAATTTGCTACTGTAAACAATAATGAAATGCTTATTTGTGACACTAGTGAGAGAGACACACTTCTCTCTCAAGTTAAGGAATTGAGCATGTCTAATGATAATTTAGTAACTGAAAACTTTAGCTTAGAAACTCGCATTCAACAACTTACGTTGAAATGCAAAGAGGAATCCCGTAAGCTCAAAAGCTTTGTTTATTCTAGGGATTCACTCCACGGTTTGCTTGAAAAGCAACATCCGGCAAACCATAAAGGAGGTTTGGGGTATATTCAAAATGTGGTACCCAAACCCACCTCTAATTCCTCTTATGATGCAAATACAAGAAATATTACAAAAGCACCTAAGAAGAATCGTCATGCTTTTTTGTACAACAATAACACCAACGAGAAGCATGTAAATCATAAGGTGGTGAGGAAAAATGAAAACTCTTCATTTTTTGCTATGAAGAAAAATCCTCACTTCATGCCTGCTAAGAAAATATTTTCTACACCTAAGCATGCCACATCCACCCCTTTTGCAAAGGCAAAACCATTGCCTAGGAAATCCTTGAGTTTATGGATTCCCACTAAGGTTAGTGTGCAAGAGAGGGATAGTTACATCAACTCTCTAGTTAGGGATGGGATCACCTCAAGTGATTACATTAGGAAATCAAACTCCTCTTGGGTTTGGTTCCCTAATGTTTGGTTCATCACACATATGCATATTGCATGTGTATTGTGCTTAAATGTTTATTTTTAGCATACCCTTTGTTTGTGTGTGTTTCATGATTTTAAAAATGTTTTCAAATTTATTTTTCATGAAAATGGGGACCTTGGGGAATACATTGTCATGAATGCATTCATTTATCCATATGTATGACAATGTGGAAGTTAATATGTTATATGTTTAAAATATTTTTAAAACATATTTTGACTCTCATTTCGGGGTGTCTTTGGGATCATTGCTTAACAATTGGTGTCATTCAATTGATTAGTTTGGTCTCAAACTCAACCCCCTGGATATTGCCAACATGTTTTATGTTATACTTTGTTTTGGCAATGTCATTGTGTATCAATGAAGCTTGATTTTTCCATATCTATTGCTTTGATACACTTTTGGCCCATGTCTCCAATTATGATTAATAATTGGTAAAGATGATTATCTTTCTAGATTCTTTTTCTACAATTGGTATTATCTCAATTGTTAGAGATTGTTTATCCCCTATTTTACAATTGCTATTAGATCCTAGAAGTCAAAAATTTGACCATTTCTATTATTTAGGGGGAGCATGTGATATTGATTGATACCCACTAAATTTTTACAATTTGGTAGCATACATTTCTTTACTCTTGATGCTGTCACATCTTTGATTAAGATGACGAAGGGGGGAATTTTTGATGTCCACTTTTTTGACGATGTCAAGGGGGAGAGATATATGCATTATGTAAAGATTGTATTTCATACGTATGCATTTGGGGAGAGAGATATATCTATGGGGAGATATATGGGATTGTATAAACCATTCATGTGTGCATGTTATATTCGTATTGTAATTGGTTTATGTTATCCATGCTTATTATATGTCACCATGGTTTCTCATTATTTCATTTAGTATAATGAGTATTTACAATTGTGTATCTCATTTTACAATTGGTGCATATAAATAGGGGGAGCTCATTAGCATTGTGCTTTATTTTCTTTATATTTACATAATGTGTCATCATCAAAAAGGGGTAGATTGTTGAGCATTGGTGTTTCATACCAATGTTATTTTGATGATGATCACAACATTAAGTTGTTTTTGTCTTGTTTTAGTCTCATAATTAACATTGCAAGAATATCATTTTTGGAGCCTGAACACTTGGTGTAAGGATGGACATCAAGAGGAGAAGGGCCAAAGCTTGGACTCAAGGGGTGCCAAAGCTTGGAGATGGTGGGGAGCATCAAGGCATCAAAATTTAAGCCATAGACTCAAAGAAAAGCAATGTAATCCATGTATTATTTCATTTATTTCTTTTCTCTTTTTGAGTCTAGGTTTAATGTAATGCCTTGTTAGATGGTCTAATCATTCATGCATATGAATTTAACCATCTTAGTGAGCCTTAGGATTATCATAGAATTCAACACAATAGGCTCATCTTGCCCAAAGACTCATTTGGAGTCTCTGGCTCTCCAACAATCGCCTGATAAAGGTTTTACAGTCGACTGGATGATTTTCAGTCGCCTGTCGAGCCTTCTGCAGTCGACTGTGGTGCACTGCTTAAGTCAACCTTTTATTGACTCATACTTAAGATTATGGAACAGTCGACTGATGGTCAATTTACAGTCGTCTGTCTTCCAACAGTCGCCTGAGAATTGTTCTACAGTCGACTGTGCACAACCTGCATTGTCTGGGTTTTCATCCCAATTTGCAAGTCAGTCGACTGGTTCAGTATTTAGTCGCTTGTCCATTTGACAGTCGCCTGTATATTGGCCGTCAGTAGACTGTCTGCATACAGTGCGAAAGAGTGCATCTATTTGTTTTATTTCATCCCCTGCAGCAGTTGCCTGCTGAAGGATTTACAGGCGCCTGTCCTGTTTACAGTCGATTGTATCATCTTCATCAATCGACTGTCGAGGCTCAGATTATAGCCGTTGGGAATTATTTAGCCGTTGGCCAGTCGAATGTCATTTGTTCATCAGTCGACTGTCGGTGACATTTTTCCCTAAAATCTAGCCGTTGTAGCTTTTTGTTTTGTGCTGTTTTCTTGGCTCTTGAGAGCTTCTATAGGGTTCCTATATATATGAGAGGGCTGAGTTCATTAGAACATCTTGATGCTATTGCAAATCTTTAGAGATTAATTAAGCCACTTTCAAACTCTCTCATTTTCCTCTTAGAGATCTAAATCTCCTTCATGCATTGAAGTCAAGCTCAAGGGAAATCATCCAAATGCTTTCAAGAAAATCTCATCACTGGGAGATCCTCTTCCATGCCTTGCATTTATTAATGAGTAAGTTCATCTCAAGGCATAGGTAAGAGTATATGTTTTACTTTGTGTTTCTTTGAAAACCTAATTCTCTTTGTGGGAATTGGACACTCTCTTTGTGGGAGTAATTCTCTGAGAGGGAATTAGATATTCTCTTTGTGGGAATTGGACACTCTCTTTGTGGGAGTAATTCTCTGAGTGGGAATTAGATATTTTCTAAGTGGGAATAACTCTCTTTGTGGGAGTTTGGTTTCCTAGTGTAGGGCTAACCCAAATTCTCTATGTGGGAGTTTGACCCTTGTGTATGGTTGGTTTGGTTCTTGTGTAGGACAAAATACTCTAGGTGAGGTATCTCTTTGTGGGATTGTATTGACTTCTCTTTGTGGAAAATATAGTGAATATTGGTATGGCTGGGCGTACCCAAGTTTTGGGGAACCAGGGTAAAATCTTGTGTTTGCGTTTGATTTAATTGTGTTGATTAATTCCTCTTGCATTTATCATTCCGCATTTGCAAGTTAAATTTTAATTGCACAATTTATTGCCATTACACTATTCACCCCCCTCTAGTGTGTTGTTGTTAGTATTGCAAGGGTAAGACGATCCTTACAGAATCATCCTCTTGAACTTGATGGGTGTACTCATAAACAATGATGTCTTTTTCACCCAAGCAATGGTTCTGGAAAGAGGTACGTACTCCTTTATCCTTGCCAACTCTTTCTATAAGAGATGTTATGACCTTGGCTACGATCCTTAACTATGCCGTGATGGTTTGGGTTTGATTTGTAAAGTTCTGGTTTGGCAGGTTTGATCATTATTGATGTTTACATTGATGTTGGTATTCATTATACATTTATCACCAAGGTCAATGTTATGTGTAGGATTATTTTGTTGTTGATTGGATTACTAGCACTCTTGGAAGCTTCAGAATTAAGATAAAATTAACTTTGAGCAATAGACTGGCTACATGTAGATATAATCATGGAGTTGGTCATGTTTACCATAGGCGACGATAATTTTTGCATCTCATTTGTCACAGGTACATAACTTAGAGATTTACGAAACCAAACCTGCCTTGCATGGATCTAATATGTCAACCTTTAATGGGAATCGATGCATGAGTCAACCAACTCATATATGGAGAACTCGTGCATATGAATCAATGGGTTCGAAAGTCAGGAATGGTTTTTGACCTAATAGCATACAATGCCCCAGTTAACATACATCCATGATGTAAAAGAAAGATCATTTTATGAGTAGATTGAGTGTACACAACGTAGCAAAAATTAAAGCGATAATCTCAACAACACAACCACACAAAGAGATACGCCAATGCATACGCAAACAAAGAGACATATCCTGATTCGGATCCCTTCCAGGCGATCCTACTCCAAACCCATCCTCCTATTATCCAGAGCGATGACTTTCCACTAATGCTTCCTAAAATCGGGACACAAAAGCACTCTCTTACAAGCCACAATCCCTAAACAGGGATAAATATCTAACCGGGATATGAAGAAAGATCTTCAAGTGGAGTAACCCCTACTATGTACTGACAACCCGAGTACTAGGTTTCGTAACAAAAAGAAACGAAAAATAACAATCTTACATATGCCTTGAATAGATCTTACCGATGTGTATGTGAAGGCATGGAAGATTGAAATCCCCAAGTGCTTGATGAAGAAGTTGATGTAATTGGAAAACTCTCTCTCTCTCTCTATTGATGCAAGCTTAATGCATTTACACTTTAACCAAGTGAAGAAATGAGAGACTCTCTTGATGCAAGCTTAATGCATTTACACTTTGTTACGAGGTGGAACTCGCGTACAATGAATTTGTATTATGGGGAACCAAGGGCACGGTGGTTATATGGAGAAGAAGGTTTAGGTAGGCTGTTTTACAAGTGATTAGTGGGGTGAAGAAGTTGGACCCGTCGCCGGTGGTGATCACGGGGTCGAATCTCACCGGATGCAGCAGAGGAAGGTTGGATGGCAGGATGCCGAAGTTGACTATGGTCAAGGAGAGAGCTTTCCTGCAGCACGAACAACTCGTCAGAAGGGCAGGGTTGGGGTTCAACCCTTAGCCCCTCCGATGCCTAAGTCAGTAATAGGACTTAAAACAGGGGCTAGACACGTCGGTCGGACTAACGGTGTGTCGACCGTACGTGGCGAGCTATAAGTGGGAGAACAAAGATATGGACGACCTTTGTTCTCGTGTGTGAATGATAGATTGAGAGAGAATTTTCCAACCCCCCCCCCACCGTAAGGGGAGAGGGGGTATTTATACCTGTCGGGAGATGACTAGGCGGGGCTGATATGGCATGCTGACTAGACGTGCTGAGCTGGCTCGGTTGTCAGCGGAAGCTTCGGACAAGGATGTCAGGAACAGGAGTTCCTGACCTGCTTTTGTCAGGCGGCACAACGGCCAGGCGGTGCTTTTGTCGGGATGTCAGGGCCGAAAGCGCCAACCGCCAGTCGGCTCATCCGTCAGGGGACGCTTCGTCAGTCGGTCGGGTGACGTATGTGTCAATCGTGTCCTTTTCCTAGGTTGTTTGTCGTTGGCGACGAACTAAAGGTTGGGCTGTATCACCCTAGGCGCCGCGGTTCACGGGAATCGGGCGGGTCGTTCGGATCGGGGGTTGTCCGGCCCGGCCGCACCCTCCGATCGGTCACGGGCTATGGTTCGCCGGTACGGAAGGATACGCCCGTGCCTACGTCAGTAGGCCCGGTGGCGCTACCCAGGCGTCCCCAGGGGCGCTACCCCCGGTGGGTCGTGCGACTACGGTTGTACGCCTCGGCCGGGTCGGGGGACGCTGCGAGGCGCGCCCGTTTCCATATAGCTCCGGATTTTCGGGGGTGGCGGCCCTTTCATGAAGCGGAGAGTCCATGGGTCATGTAGGCGGATTCGGGTGGGACCCCTACGATCTTTAGGTCGTAACGGGGGAGTCAATGTGGTATATCAGCGGATCCGGATGGGAGTCGGACTCTTACGATCTTTAGGTCGTAACAATTGCCCCGACATCCGAGAGTGAGGCGGAAGCCCGGCTCGGCTCGGATGGCGTAACGCCGCCCCCTATCCCGACTTGGATAGGGATCCCCGCTCGGAGGGGGGAAAGGGGCGACGCCGCTCCCGTGGGGTGTGTCCCGCAATAGCAGGATTGCGAGGTCTCATCCTGAGTGGTGCCAAGCGGGGCGTCGCCCTATAACGACGTGCCGTCGTATGAGGTTACTAGGTCGGGTTTGTAATTTCTGCGGGGCTTTGGCCGTTCCGCGCCCGGCGTACCGCCCCGTAGCCGTGCGCTTGGGCTCAAGGGGAGGGGTTCGTAAGGGGGAGTGTTATTCATCAACTCTTATTCGGGGATCTAGATGATATTTACAACAATGGAGAAGATGTGGCCCAACCGGCGGTTGGGTTGGAGGGTTGTCCACATTTGTTGTTCGCTCCGTCGGGAGGAGCAGATCCCTGCGTCGGGGCGGTCTTCCCTTATGTCGATTGCTGAATTCTTACCGCCTCGTTGTCCGGGGGTGGGCCGACGCGGTGTGAACCAATGTTTGGCTTTTTTAGGGGTGCCGCCCTGTGGCGGTTCAGCCTTCGGGGGGCCAACCCTCGGTCGTAGGAGGGGACCATCTTCCTTTCCCTTTCCTCGCTTCCTCGCGTTCTTCCTCGCTGTCGTCGTGCTGGAGGGTTGCCCAGCCTCGCCGGGGATCCCGCGCACCGAGGGGGAACCCCGGGTAGGCTGAGGACGAGGTGGCGGTGGTGGCGCCGCTGGGAGAGCCGTTGGGGGTTTTCCCCCTGACACCCTGTGGGGATCGCCGTCCGTCAGGTGTTAATTGGGGTGTTGCGGCCTGCCGCTAGCCTTCTGGACCTGCCTTTTGATCCAATAACGGGCAGGGGGAAAGCTGGCGGGCGGGGCCTCCCATGTGTAAGGGGAATATCCTGTTGGAGGTGGTGGGGCTATGGCGGCCATCGTCGGGGGAAGTGAGGTCCGTCGGTGGCTATCGGCATTCTCCGTAGCTCGGTGGGGCGTTTGGGGCCGTTTTATGCCCGGAGTGAGGGGATGCGAATCCCCTGTGTCTCTCTCTCCTTTTTTCCTGACCTCTAGAGGGGGGGTATTTATAGCGAGATTCTGCGGAAGGGTTTTTCCTGGGTAATGTGGGGGATTAGTGCCATTAATGGGCTCCGCGGAATCACGCGCTTTGGGAATCGCTTTTCCCTGGCGGTATCCGGCACGGGTTGTCTGCTCTGGCCTCTCGGGGGGCGTGTTGCTGATGGCGTGTTGTCCAAGCGTCCTTTCGTTATGTCAAGTCGCATCGTGGCGCTGCTTTGACGAGACAAGGCCGCTGCCTTATCTGGACTAGGCGCCGATTTCGCGGCCTTTGCCTTGCGACCGGTCCATTCCGGGTCACGTGTCTTGGCTTCTTGCGTGAGTTACACAATCACCAATTATGCCCCCAACATTCCCGTGTCCGAGATCGCGAGGTCTGGGGGAAGGGGGATGTTGACGGCTTGTGTTGCCTTTGGGCGGGGCGGGTAGTCGGCGAAGAGGTTCGGGATGAGACACGCTGTCCTATCATGATGTGATCTCGGGCCGAACCAGTTACGTAGGGCGAGCCTCAGTTCACCTCTTTCACCATTGAGCGAAAGTTGTCGGTAACTTTCAGGGAGCGGGGGGGGGGGGGGGGGGGCTGGGTTCGAAGCGTAGTATCGCGGGGTTCGAGCTGCGGGCGTAAACTTCCTAGGCGTCCTAAGCCAGTTAGGCGGGGGGGGGGGGGGGGGGGGTGGCGCGTTGCTCGCCTGGAACTTGGCGGGGGGATAGTTATACGCTATGGTATTCTCCAAAAAATCTGAGCGTACAAGGAAGAACGTTTTCATTTAAATTTATAAGAGCTGATCTATAGCTTGTACATGAGTTCTTAGTTTATCGCCCGTTGTGGGGTCAGATCCGGCTCGAGGAGGGGCTATAGAGCTGTCCTCGCCCGTGGTTTAAAGACCTCCGGATCTAGGGGTCACTTTGGGCCGGGTGGGCCCCTTTTAACTCGAGTCGTTCTTGGCGCGGAGGTGAGTGACCGCCTTCTGTGCTGACGTGTTGCAAGGTCTCCTTGGCCCGAGAGGGGGGGGGGATCTTGCCGATCGGGCCGCCTCCCCTCCATTGCTTTGTCGTCTCCCTCCACGGACTGGGTAAGGTTTCCTCGGTCTGGTAGAGGCACAGAGAAGGGGAATCACCTGGGAAGCCGTCTTTATGGGG
Source organism: Scilla litardierei (assembly GCA_030789695.1). Lineage (NCBI taxonomy): Eukaryota > Viridiplantae > Streptophyta > Magnoliopsida > Asparagales > Asparagaceae > Scilla > Scilla litardierei. Next base: position 243,777,171 of record CM061133.1, on the reverse strand, counting down.
CTTGTGTCTTGGGGAGGTTCTTGAGGATCGGGCCGCCCCTCCCCCCCATGCATCGCTGCTTCGGTTTGAGGGTGGGGTTCGGGGCCCGATTGTGCAGGGGCGGGCTGACACGCCATGACTTGCCTTTTGGGCTCGTCGGGGGATGCAGCCTTTCCGAGGTCCTCGTCCAGAGGTCGACGGCGAGGAGGTACTGGCCGGCGAGCACTGGGGGCTCTCGCCTGTCCAGCCGGCGGAGATCAGATGCCAACCTTTCTCCGACTCGTCCTTGTTTAGGGCGGACGGAGGCGTGAAAGGCGGATTTCCCTTGTGTAAGTGGAATATCCTGTTAGCTATCCGTTTGTAAGAGGAATATCCTGTCGGAGTTGCTGGAGGTGTGGGAACCGCCGCCCTGGGCGGTGGGAGCCACTGATGGCCGGTGACTTCTCTTTTGTTAGGGCGTTGTATCCCGGCCCGTTTCTCCATGGGTGGGGGGGGGGGGGGGTCAAGTGGCGGTTTCTCATGTCTTCCGACTCTTGGTTCTCTTTCTTTCGGACGGGTGAGTGGCGTCTTTATAGGGAGATCTCGCTGACGGTTTCTCCCATATTTATTGCGCTGAGTTGTCCTTATTAATGGGCTCCTCGAATTCACGCCCGTGGGAAACCGCTTTTGCCAGGTGGCTCTTACGGGTCCTCTTTTGGAGTGTATCATTAATGGCGGCGTATTTCTCGAGCGTCCTTTCATTTCGTCGGGTCATATCGGGGCCACCTACCTGGGGACTGACGCCATTTCGTCCCGGTTTGTGTGCCTCTGCCTTCTTTTGAGGGTCACGGGAGCGTGGCCCTTCTCTGGTTTGGGTGGCTAGGGTTGGCCCTGCCCCAGAGGTCTTGAGGGGGGGAGCGGGCGCGTAGCCCGGCCCGTGCCCTTCTCTGGTTTGGGTGGCTAGGGTTGGCCTTGCCCCAGAGGTCTCGAGGGGGGGAGCGAGCGCGTAGCCCGGCCCGTGCCCTTCTCTGGTTTGGGTGGCTAGGGTTGGCCCTGCCCCAGAGGTCTTGAGGGGGGGGGGGGGGAGCGGGCGCGTAGCCCGGCCTGTGCCCTTCTCTGGTTTGGGTGGCTAGGGTTGGCCCTGCCCCAGAGGTCTTGAGGGGGGAGCGGGCACGTAGCCCGGCCAGTGCCCTTCTCTGGTTTGGGTGGCTAGGGTTGGCCCTGCCCCAGAGGTCTTGAGGGGGGGAGCGGGCGCGTAGCCCGGCCCGTGCCCTTCTCTGGTTTGGGTGGCTAGGGTTGGCCCTGCCCCAGAGGTCTTGAGGGGGGGAGCGGGCACATAGCCCGGCCCGTGCCCTTCTCTGGTTTGGGTGGCTAGGGTTGGCCCTGCCCCAGAGGTCTTGAGGGAGGGAGAGGGCGCGTAGCCCGGACCATGCCCTTCTCTGGTTTGGGTGGCTAGGGTTGGCCCTGCCCCAGAGGTCTTGAGGGGGGGGGGGGGGGGGAGCGGGCGCGTAGCCCGGCCCGTGCCCTTCTCTGGATTAGGTGGCTAGGGTTGGCCCTGCCCCAGAGGTCTTGAGGGGGGAGCGGGCGCGTAGCCCGGCCCGTGCCCTTCTCTGGTTTGGGTGGCTAGGGTTGGCCCTGCCCCAGAGGTCTTGAGGGGGAGAGCGGGCGCGTAGCCCGGCCCGTGCCCTTCTCTGGTTTGGGTGGCTAGGGTTGGCCCTGCCCCAGAGATCTTGAGGGGGGGAGCGGGCGTGTAGCCCGGCCCGTGCCCTTCTCTGGTTTGGGTGGCTAGGGTTGGCCCTGCCCCAAAGGTCTTGAGGGGGGGAGCGGGCGCGTAGCCTGGCCCGTGCCCTTCTCTGGTTTGGGTGGCTAGGGTTGGCCCCGCCCCAGAGGTCTTGAGGGGGGAGCGGGCGTCTAGCCCGGCCCATGCCCTTCTCTGGTTTGGGTGGCTAGGGTTGGCCCTGCCCCAGAGGTCTTGATGGGGGAGTGGGCGCGTAGCCCGGCCCGTGCCCTTCTCTGGTTTGGGTGGCTAGGGTTGGCCCTGCCCCAGAGGTCTCGAGGGGGGGAGCGGGCGCGTAGCCCGGCCCGTGCCCTTCTCTGGTTTGGGTGGCTAGGGTTGGCCCTGCCCCAGAGGTCTTGAGGGGCGGAGCGGGCGCGTAGACCGGCCCGTGTCCTTCTCTGGTTTGGGTGGCTAGGGTTGGCCCTGCCCCAGAGGTCTCGAGGGGGGGAGCGGGCGCGTAGCCCGGCCCGTGCCCTTCTCTGGTTTGGGTGGCTAGGGTTGGCCCTGCCCCAGAGGTCTTGAGGGGGGGAGCGGGCGCGTAGCCCGGTCCGTGCCCTTCTCTGGTTTGGGTGGCTAGGGTTGGCCCTGCCCCAGAGGTCTTGAGGGGGGAGCGGGCGTGTAGCCCGGCCCGTGCCCTTCTCTGGTTTGGGTGGCTAGGGTTGGCCCTGCCCCAGAGGTCTTGAGGGGGGGGGGGGGGGAGCGGGCGCGTAGCCCGGCCCGTGCCCTTCTCTAGTTTGGGTGGCAAGGGTTGGCCCTGCCCCAGACGTCTTGAGGGGGGGAGCGGGCGTGTAGCCCGGCCCGTGCCCTTCTCTGGTTTGGGTGGCTAGGGTTGGCCCTGCCCCAGAGGTCTTGAGGAGGGGAGCGGGCGCGTAGCCCGGCCCGTGCCCTTCTCTGGTTTGGGTGGCTAGGGTTGGCCCTGCCCCAGAGGTCTTGAGGGGGGAGCGGGTGCGTAGCCCGGCCCATGCCCTTCTTTGGTTTGGGTGGCTAGGGTTGGCCCTGCCCCAGAGGTCTTGAGGGGGGCAGCGGGCGCGTAGCCCGGCCCGTGCCCTTCTCTGGTTTGGGTGGCTAGGGTTGGCCCTGCCCCAGAGGTCTTGAGGGGGGGAGCGGGCACGTAGCCCGGCCCGTGCCCTTCTCTGGTTTGGGTGGCTAGGGTTGGCCCTGCCCCAGAGGTCTTGAGGGGGGGGGGGGGGGAGCGGGCGCGTAGCTGGTTGACTCGGAAAACGCGCAAGTGCACGCCTTCCACTCCCAAGCGTAGGAGCGTCAATGCAATATATAAATAACCGGTGAGTACCGGGTCGGATCACAGGGACAATTCGTTCTACGTTCACAATTTTTGATCGATAACGAAAAATAAAGTGTTTTACAACTAACTCAATTACGGTGGAAGTGTGAAAATCGTGAAGTGAAACTAAAAATCTAATCTATCCTAAGCGGCTAGGGTTAGAGAGCCAAAGGTGGAGTTTGGGAAAGCAAGGCGGGAGAGCATGGGTTGTGGGTTCACAGGATTTGGTGTTAAATAAGCTCTAATTACCACCGTATACCACAATTGATTGTCCGGCTAAGGACACTCAATCGGAAAGTTTAGCATTCAAGAACACAATATTTGCAATATGGATGGACGGATTATCATGGCCCTAATCAAATTAAGCACATGGATTTTTCTCAAATTTGCCCTCTCGGGACTTAGCCAATTAAATTTGTGCCCTAATAAACATCCAACATTCACATTCAAAATTTTGGCAATGGGAGAAATTAGGGCAAATATTAACAACCAACCCAATGAATCACAACCCAAGCACAATAGCACTACTCAATCATACTAAACAAGATGATATTCATAGACAAATTCATCCAATGTTCATTACAAAATGAGAGATACAAAAATACAAAATGGTAGACGAAAGATTTCACCAAGGTTTCCCCAAACGAGCCCTAGCCTCCTCCAATTTGCTCCTCCACCAAGCTTTTCCACCCCCAATGGCTTCCAAGCACTATCCCAAGCTTTGAGGAGGAAGAGCACTCCCCAAGCCCTAAAAATCGCCTCCAATCGCAAGCTGGAATCCCAGAAATCGAAAACTACCTCCGTTTTTCGCACCCAGGCCAAGTATAAGTCATTGTGGGTCGGGTTTACTGCGCCCGACCCGCCGGCAGCTAACGCGCGCGCGTTCTGCCCATTTGGAGGCGGGGCGGACCGGGTCGGACCCCGGTCCGCATGCCACCCGCCCGCTCTTCGAGCGGGCGGGCGTTACTTCCGCCCGCTCGACGAGCGGGCGGGCTGCGAGCCCGCCTGATTCAAGCGGGCCGGCCAACGGGCCGGCCCGCGTAAAAAAAAATAAAAATTTTTTTATTAAGTTTTTTTTACGGCGGCGACGTGGGCCGGCCCGCTGGCCGGCCCACAGGGCTTTTTTATTTTATTTTATTTTTGTTTTTTTTCTCTTTTAAAATTCCAGAAATTGCTTTTCTTGCTTCAAAAAATCCCCAAAATTGCCTAGAAATTCCAAAAAATTCTGGAAAAATTCCAGAAAATCTTGAAAAATTCCAGGAGTACCTGAAAAATAAGGAGAAGCAAAATTTAGTCCATTTGATGTGAAAATAAATATAATGACTTTTAAAAAAACACAATATTGACCTCCAATAATCCCTATAAAATGTTCCAATGCTCAAATAATTACCAAAAAATGGAGATATGATCGAAATAATGGCAGGAGCATAGGAAAAATAATAGGAAGCCAATAAAGACGATAAAAACCACATTTTGTGCCAAGAATGAGAATAAGCCCTAAAATTGATATGAAGTGAAAATATACCCAAAAAGAGCACAAATAAGCCTAATCTTTAGCACAAAATGGGGATAGTTAGGGGGTAAAATATGCAATTTATATCCCGAATCACACCCCCCAACTAGCTTTTTGCTAGTCCCTAGCAAAATATGCGAAAAATTCGGATTAAATTGAAAAACTTGCACCAAATCCACAATATCTTCATGGCACACCCAAAAAGATATTTCCAAATGATTTCAAAGCCAATATACCAAATATATGAAAGTAAATAACAAATGACATTCTCCTCAATCCAATTCAAAGAAAAGTGAAGAAATAAGCCCCGTATCACACGTATCGGGATATCACGATGTCAAAATTTCCAATTTTCATGAAAGTGGCCAAAACAAAAGAATATTTCTTCTAAGAGGTGGGAGATGAGATTGCATCACTCATGTGGGTTATTCTTTCATTTTTCTTTCATTTTTCTTTTCTTTTCTTTTCTTTTTCTTTTTTTTTTGTTTTTGATGTTTATGTTTTGCATTCACACGATAACGCCATAAATGCAAACACCGACACATTTGCATACACGCGATGACGCTATATATGCAAATGGATGGAATGATCTTCTAAATCTCATCTTTGGCGTCCTCCCCAATGTTTCGTGGGGCACCGGCTACTCAATTCGATTAGAAAGAAACATTCACTTATACTAACCTCTTTTTTCATTCCAACACAAATTAGCAACTCATCCACCCACTTCTAAGAAGAAAACAAAGCATACACAAGATGGACAAATCCAATCCAATTAAAAACCACACCGTTCATCCCAACAAATGCAATCACTTACACCAAACTTTTCCCAATTTGTTTCAAAGAGATATCACGACGTATAAAATAGCTTCATACATGGTATATTAACATATGAATCCAAATTGGAAAAGAAATGAAAACATACCAATCCAACATCGAGAAATCGATACCAAAATGATAATCCGAAAAATCGCATGGCATTAAGCAAGTAGGGACTAAACAAAGCTAATGACGTAAGGACAAGGAGGCCAAAATATGATATGCAATGACATTCATGGAATGAGTGAAACATGGAGGAATCTCAAAAAAAAATTTAGGTCAAAATCCTAACTATCCTAAAGATTCTAACACTCTCCCCCCAACTTAAAATAAGCATTGTCCTCAATGATGGAAGAGTACTAGATCTTGGCAAAAGATCCTAAAAAAGAAAAGAAATGCATACGAAAGCAAAATGCAAAAGCAAACTAACTTTTAATTTTATTTATTTACACTACATGGAAAGAACACACCGTGGCAAATGGCGGATCTCGAATTGATAACGGTGGTGGCAACTGCTCGATCATATCCTTTCGCTCCTCCGCGAGCGTCGCCACTTCCAATGCCCTACCTCCAGTGCGGGCATCAATGGCAAGCGGCACAACCCCAAGCATCTCCTTGTGATGGAATCCTGCAAAATGGGGGAGATAGGTCGTGTCAAAAATAATTGGGCGAGAGCGTCCATCCAAGTGAAAAGCTTGCCAAAATGGGTCGTCGAAATGAATAAAAGAATTTACGATCAAATGACGACAATCCGAATCATTGTGATATGGAAGTAAATAATTTGATTCGGGGGTGGAGGAAAAAGTAAGATGGGAACTTCCCTGAAACGCGATGCTAGGTGTGGCATGATGCACGGCCTCAGGAGGAGGTGGAAGTGGCTGCAGAGAGAAAACTGGAGTAAGAGGGAGCTCGGGCTCAATATATACCATCTCGCAATCCCCGTCGCTATCATCCTCCTCGACATCCATATCAACATCAACGATCTCTGCGGCACTCCCCACATCTGATAACTGCTCCTCACAAACCTCCTCGATGACTGGCAAGTGCGCATCCTGAGGCGAGGGAAGTGACATCTGTGATAGGACTGGAGGTAGACACGTCTCGGGCAAATCCAAGCACGCATCATCCTCGCCATCCCAGAAATAGCGCATCTCAGTCGTCCTCCCAAAATACTCAACCGCCTCGACCTGTGAAGCTAACTCTGAAGTGGCCTGTGGCTCAGGCTCCATGGTGTACTCGATCTGCTCTCGACCATCATGCACATCCGCTTCATCCTCAACCTCAAAGTGAAAATGCATCGTGTCACCGTCGTGGTCGACACGCACTACATCATCTGTCTCCTCCGACTCATCAAAATATAATCTGTCAATATCCTCTACCTGGCTCTCATGAAACCCATCCTCCTGCTCTGCTCTGTATCCCATGGGGTCGCAAGAAAAAGAGCCTAAAAGTGGCTCCTCAAGCTGACACTGGGCCTGCAGCTCTGCATCCTGAAGTGGAAACTGGGACTGGCCATCATCCTCATATCCAAGTGACGGCTTTCCAGATGGCACAGTCCGCTCCCACTCTGCAAGGTCCCTCAGGTAACACCATGAATCCTCGGTCGAATAATCAAAGAACTCTCCACCGCAGCTCATCTGCACCAAATCTCGCCCAGATGGCGATAACCCTGTGTAGAAGATCTGCAGAAGATGATCCTCGTGAAAGCTCTGGTGTGGGCATGCAAGCACCAAATCAGTGAACCTCTGCCAAGCCTGATGGTAGGCCTCCCACTCAGCCTGGATAAAGCTCGCTACATGCTCCATGGCCTGCCGCCCATGTACCTGCTCCAAAAAGATAGGCAAAAATACCCGGAGAAATTCAGCTTGAAATGATAACCAGGTAAAATGTGAGTCCAAAGACAATGAATCAAACCAAAGTCTAGCATCATCCTGTAAAGAATCGGGAAAGAATCTAAAATATATGCAATCATCGTTAATGTTCCCACCAAGACATGAAAACATCCACTCTTCAAAATTTTTAATATGTAAGTGAGGGTTCTCCCACTCTGTGCCATGGAAATATGGCGGAAGTGGGATATCCTCCAAATCAAAGTCCGAAAAATCCGAAGAAGATGCCATGTTGTTGTCAAAAAAATTCCAAGAAAATGAAAATAAACAAGCAAAAAGACTCAAAAAAATGGAAAATAAACAAATAAAAAGACACACACTAAGAGATAGGAGTATCACACTAAAAGTTTCAAAATCAATCAAAAAATGCTACTACTAGAAACCGTTGTCCCCGGCAACAGCGCCAATTGGTTGACTCGGAAAACGCGCAAGTGCACGCCTTCCACTCCCAAGCGTAGGAGCGTCAATGCAATATATAAATAACCGGTGAGTACCGGGTCAGATCACAGGGACAATTCGTTCTACGTTCACAATTTTTGATCGATAACGAAAAATAAAGTGTTTTACAACTAACTCAATTACGGTGGAAGTGTGAAAATCGTGAAGTGAAACTAAAAATCTAATCTATCCTAAGCGGCTAGGGTTAGAGAGCCAAAGGTGGAGTTTGGGAAAGCAAGGCGGGAGAGCATGGGTTGTGGGTTCACAGGATTTGGTGTTAAATAAGCTCTAATTACCACCGTATACCACAATTGATTGTCCGGCTAAGGACACTCAATCGGAAAGTTTAGCATTCAAGAACACAATATTTGCAATATGGATGGACGGATTATCATGGCCCTAATCAAATTAAGCACATGGATTTTTCTCAAATTTGCCCTCTCGGGACTTAGCCAATTAAATTTGTGCCCTAATAAACATCCAACATTCACATTCAAAATTTTGGCAATGGGAGAAATTAGGGCAAATATTAACAACCAACCCAATGAATCACAACCCAAGCACAATAGCACTACTCAATCATACTAAACAAGATGATATTCATAGACAAATTCATCCAATGTTCATTACAAAATGAGAGATACAAAAATACAAAATGGTAGACGAAAGATTTCACCAAGGTTTCCCCAAACGAGCCCTAGCCTCCTCCAATTTGCTCCTCCACCAAGCTTTTCCACCCCCCAATGGCTTCCAAGCCCTGAATCAGTAGCCCGGCCCGTGCCCTTCTCTGGTTTGGGTGGCTAGGGTTGGCCCTGCCCTAGAGGTTCGGAGGTTTTGCGAACTGCAAAACTTGTGTAGGAACAACAATGTTGGGAAAAACGGGTAGATGTGTATATTGCACGTAAAAAGGAAAAACTCCCAATTATTGGTAGAATTTTAGCAGATGCTTTGCGTTCCAAGGGTGGGCCAGTTCGCTCCCTTCGGGGGTAGCCAGGATGTACGTGGCTGGTCTGACAATATCGACGACCGTGTAGGGCCCTTCCCATTTAGTGGCCAGCTTTCCCCGCTGTGCAGTCTCGGGGCGGAAGGTGGCATCTCGGAGGACCAAATCGCCGACCCTGAAAGTCCGCGGTTTCACCCGGGAGTCGTAATACCGTGCCATCCTCTAGCTATGTTTGACGAGGCTGGTCAGGGCCCGGTCTCTTACCTCGTCTATCAACTCAAGACTGAGGCCGAGTCCTTCTCCGTTGATTTCTTCGTCGAAGAGCTTTAGCCGGAGTGTCTCTTTGCCGATTTCCACAGGAACGACCGCCTCCGATCCGTATGCTAGCATGAAGGGAATTTCTCCGGTCGAGGCCTTGTGGGTGGTATGATAGGACCATAGGATTCCTGACAGCTCGTCGACCCATGCCCCCAGGGCGGCGTCCACCTTCTTCTTCATTGGGTTCAAGATACATTTATTCATGGCCTCCGCCATTCCGTTGCACTGTGGGTGGGCGACTGACGCGAACTGGAGTTTGATCCCCCAGCCCGAGCAGAAGTCGTGGAAGCCTTCGCAATTGAACTGCTTTCCGTTATCCGTGACTATGGAGCGGGGAATCCCGAAGCGGCATATGATGGATTGCCAGATGAAGCCCTTCATGTCCGTCCACGCGATTCACGCCAGCGGCTCTGCTTCGAACCATTTTGTGAAGTAGTCCACGGCGACGACTAGATACTTCCTTCCCCCAGAGGCCTTTGGGAAAGGCCCCAGGATGTCGAGTCCCCACTTGGCGAAGGGGATCAGGCTCACAATGGGCATCAGGTTGGCCGGAGGTGCAGTCGTCCGTCGGTAGAACTTCTGGCACGCCTCGCACTTTTTGACGTACTGTACTGCATCCCGGATCATCGTCGTCCAGTAGTATCCTTGGCGCATTATTTTGTGGGCGATGGTGTTCCCGCCATGGTGGTTTCCGCAGAAGCCTTCGTGTACCTCGCGGATGACTTGCTCAGCCTGCTCCGGGCCCAAGCATTTCAGGTAGGGCAGGACGTCGAAATTGGCGCGGCGGCGGCGGTACAGCACTCCGTCGAGGAGCACGAATGACAGGGCCCGCCTTTCCACCTGTTTAGCCAGCATCCGCTCCTCGGGTAGTTCCCCCGTCTCTAAGTACTTCATAATGGGGGTCATCCATGACGTCATCGTGCCCGTGCACATCAGTTCTCCTTCGTCAATGGTTAGCGTCAATAGGCTTTCAATGTAGATGGCCTTCCCGATCTCGGCCGCCGAGGAGGAAGCTAGCTTAGACAGGGCGTCCGCCCGGAGGTTGTTGGAGCGGGGTAGGTGCCGGACGTTCGCTTTTTTGAACTTACGGAGTTCGATCTGGATGCGCCTCAGGTACCGCTTCATTGTCTCCTCTCGGGCCTCGAAGCTCCCCAGGATCTGTTGGATGACGAGACGGGAGTCACTTAGGAGCAATACGTTCGTCGCCCCCACTGCCCTAGCGAGTTTTAACCCGTTAACTGCGGCTTCATACTCCGCGAATTGTTGGTTGCCGAGAAGCTGAAGCGTAGGGCGTATTCCAACGAGCATCCGTCAGGGGTCTGAATGACGATACCCGCTCTTGTTCCGGACCTCGTCACGGAGCCGTCGACGTGGATGGTCCATTATTCGACCGCGGTCATCTAGGAGGGCGCTGAGGGTTCGCCCACCTCGATCCCCCACGGGGACGCGGTCACCGATGGGAGCTCTGTCCGGTCCCCTGGCAGGACTTCCGTGGTGCATTCCACCACGAAGTCGGCCAGCGCCTGGCCTTTGATCGCCGTCCGGGCTTTGTACATTATGTCGAACTCGCTGAGCTCGACGCTCCAGTTGAGCATCCTCCCCGACCGCTCCAGTCTTTTCAGGTTCTTTTCGAGGGGCATGTCGGTGTGGACGGTTATGGGGTGGGCCTGGAAGTAGGGTCGGAGCTTCCGGGCTGTGGTGATTAGGCAGTAGGCGGCTTTCTCGATAGGGCTGTAACGAGTCTCCGCCTCCCTGAGGATCCGGCTGGCATAGTAAACAGGGCGCTACACCCCTCCTTCCTCCTTGATAAGGACGGAGCTAACGGCCTCCTCGTTGGTCGCCAAGTACAACCCTAGGGGTTCGCCTTCCCCCGGTCGTGCGAGGAGCGGTGGGCTCTGTAGGTAAGCTCTCAGCTCCGTGAACGTCCGCGCACAGTCGTCATCCCACGGGATCACCTTCCTTTTGTCTTTAGCTTCGCCAAAGGCTGTGCGCAAGACCCTAAAGAAGGGGAGCGATTTCTCCGCAGATTTCGACAGGAATCGCCCCAGAGCAGCGATCCGGCCGTTCAGTCGCTGCAAGTCCCGGATCTTCCGGGGCTCCGCCATACCGATGAGGGCCGTCACCTTGTCGGGGTTCACCTCGATTCCCTGCTTCGTTATCATGAAGCCCAGGAATTTTCCCGACTGCACGCCAAAGATACACTTCGCGGGGTTTAGCCTCAGGTTGTATCGGCGGACCCTTTGGAAAGTTTCATGCAAGTCGGCGAGGTGGTCGGGGGCCCTTCTACTCTTCACCAGCATGTCGTCGATGTAGACCTCCAAGTTTCGCCCCACCTGAGGGCCGAATATTTGGTCTACCATCCGTTGATAGGTCGCCCCGGTGTTCTTCAGTCCAAAGGGCATCTTGGTGTAACAGAAGGTGCCTTTATCGGTGAAAAAAGACGTCTTCTCCTCATCCTCCTCCGCCATCGGTATCTGGTTGTATCCCGAGAAGGCGTCCATAAAGCTTAACAACTCATAGCCGGACGCCTGGTCCACCAAGTGGTCGATCCTGGGTAGATGGAAGCTGTCCTTCGGGCATACCTTGTTGAGGTCGGTGAAGTCGACGCACATGCGCCACTTTCCACTGGGCTTCTTCACCAGAACGACGTTGGCGAGCCAGTCGGGGTAGTCCACCGGCCGAACAAATTTGGCTTCGAGGAGCCGCTCTACTTCTTCCTCGGCTGCCCTCTTCTTTTCGCCCCCCGCACTTCTCTTCTTCTGTCGGACAGGTCGGGCTTCTGGGTCCGCATTCAACCTGTGGGAGATTACCGTCGGGTCAACCCCGGGCATGTTGGCAGGTGACCATGCGAATATGTCCGCATTTTCCCGGAGCAAGGCGACGAGGGCCGTCCTCAAGGCGGCCGGGAGTTTTGTCCCGATGGAGACGGTTCTCTCTTCATCCGAGGCCACCGGGACCTCTTCCACTTCCTCGGCCGGGGTCGGCCGCTGGTCACAGAAGTCCTCCCTCTCGTCAGGGATGAGAGCTGTCAGGGGCCGCCTCGGGCTCCTACGCTGGGATGGTGTATGGTCGTGGTCTCCGGGCACCTCTCGGCCTCCCCGCACCTGTCCCACCCCCCGCGGGGTCCGAAACTTCATCTGGTGTTGCAGGCTGGGGAGCGCCTCGATGGCCGTCATATATGGACGCCTTATGATTTCGTTATACGCCGACGCGACGTCGACGATGACAAAACGCGTCCCCTTGGTAACGACCCTCGGTTCCTCCCCCAGAGTCATGGGCAGGGTGATCGTCCCCACGGTGGGGATCGTATGGCCGGTGAAGCCAGCAACTGGGCCCGCACAGGGCTCTAGGTCTGCACGCCCCCACCCCATCCTCTCGACCGTCGACAGGAACAGGATGTCACAGGAGCTACCGGTGTCAATTAGGAGCCGGCCAACGGCAACCGCCCCGATCCGAGCCTCGACGACGAGGGTGTCATTGTTCTGGCTCCCCACATCCAGCCGGTCTCCCTCGGTAAAGGTGATAGGGGGTCGGTGTGTCCTTCTTCGCTTCGGTCGGTGGCCGGCGCCCGCCACCATCACCTGTCGGGCACCGGCCCCCGGGATCGCGGGCGCCTGCCCCGCTGCGAAAGGCCCTCCAGTTATCATCTCAATTCACATGACCGCCCCCGGGGGCGTGGCTCCCCGTGATCACGGTTCGCCGGCGGTTCCAGTCCCCCCCTCCTCCGGGGGTCTCTCTCTCCTTCTGCTACCCGCCTGCCCGCGACGAAGTTTCCCATGTGGCCCGCCTGGACCAATCGTTCGATCTCTCTTTTAAGAGTGTAACAACGGTCGGTGTCGTGACCATGGTCCCGGTGATAACGACAGTATCTCCGGGGGTCCCGCTTCGCCGGATCCGACCTCATCTCCCGGGGAGGCTCCGGAAGTAACCCGGCCCTTGTCGCCGCGGCCAGTACCTCCATCATGGGGGCATTGAGTTGCGTGTAATGTGCCCGTAGGGGGCCTTCTTGTCTTGGGATGACTTGAGGGAGCCCTTGCGCCGGAGCAAACTCGCGCGCCAGGCCATGGCGATTTTGTGGGCGAGGCCCGGGCGGTTCCCGCCTCGGTCGGGTTAGCCGGTCGCGACCTCGGTCCCCCTCTTCTTGCCTCGGTCGAGGGTGTGATCGGGGTTCGCCTTGGGACGGTTTCGCCGGGGGGAATAAGGCCTTTGCACCGAGAGTCTCTTCGGCCAACGCGTGCCTCTCCGCCATAGCAACCAACGCCTCATAGTCGGTCGGCGGATCCCGAAGCAGGGATTTCTGGAGGCTCCGAGTCCGCAACCCTGTTTTGAAGGCCAACATAAGCACCTCATCGCCGCATGTCACCACCGCCCGTCTCTCCTCCTGAAAGAGACGTAGGTATCTACCCGTTGTCTCTCCATCCCCTTGGACTATCGTGCTGAGATAGTCTAAGGGCTTCTTTTTCGTCCGCCCGGCCCGGAACTCTTGGCAGAACTTGTGGGACAGCTCGCCAAAGCTCCCAACAGATCTTGCGGGCAAGCCAAAGTACCAGTCCAACGCGGTGTCCCTCAGGCTTTGGGAGAAATGTCGGCATAGGAACGCCTCATCCACATCCTGCGCCTCCATCACCCCCCGGTATTACTGCACGTGCGTGAGGGGTCGCCTCTCCCATTGTACGTGGCCAAGTGAGGGGGTTTGAACCTTATGGGCCTTGGGGCGGACGTGATCCACCGTGCAAGCGGCGTGGCCTCCTCCGGATAGGTAGGGCGATCTGGCGCATCCCCTCTCCGCCACTCCGGGGTCTGGCTTCGGTCGCGCCTCGGCCGCCGACGGTCCTCCGGCCCCGTGGAGTAGCCCGACGGTCGTCTTGCGGGGCTCCTCCCCTGGGTCGAGGACTCGACAGGTTGCGGGCTACGGTTCTCCCAGCGCCAGCGCCTCTCGGCCAGCTCTCCTCGGGCCTCCATCCGTTCTTGATTCTCCCGAAGAAGCCTTTCGCGCTCAGCGGTGAGGAAGCGTAGTTGTCGACAAACAGCTTCCTCGTGCAGGGAATCGGAGGGGTGGTGCAGTCGATGCGGGCTGTCCCCTCCTGGTGGGGACTTGGTCAGCAACGGGTCCCGCCCGTCCACGAGCCGCCGACCCGTCACCGTCTCGTCCAGGATTTCTCGGTTGCTCCTGTTCTCTCTCCTTAGCCTCTTGCGCTCTGCGACGATGAGGCGGAGTTGACGGCGAGCGGCCTCTTCGTCCTGGTAGGCCCTTCGGGCGGTCTCGGCCGCTGCGTCCAAACGCCTTTGCATGGCGGACGCCTCCCCCAGGCGCCTCCACCGCCGTGCAACTTCCATCTCCTCTTCTAGGAGCCTTTGCTGGGCCGCAATCTCCTCGGCGAGCCCCCTGTTCTCCCCCTCCTCCTCGAACTGAGGGCAGAGATTCCGCCTCACGTTCTGGGGCTCCGAGGGGCCGGGCGGAGGCTCCGTTCCCACCGTCGGATGGCCTCCCCTGGCCTGAGTGACGGCCTCGAAGTTCTTCAGGACGACGTGGGCCGAAGTATGTTCAGTTTCGGCGCCCATCCCCAGAAGGGGGTCGGACGCCGGGGTGATTAGTAGAGAGAGCGGTTCCTGACCCACGGGATCTTTACCGTGGTCAGGGTTCCGAGAGATCGGCATGGAGTCTAACATGGGTGTGACCCTTCGTTCCCACAGACGCCAATTGTTACGAGGTGGAACTCGCGTACAATGAATTTGTATTATGGGGAACCAAGGGCACGGTGGTTATATGGAGAAGAAGGTTTAGGTAAGCTGTTTTACAAGTGATTAGTGGGGTGAAGAAGTTGGACCCGTCGTCGGTGGTGATCACGGGGTCGAATCTCACCGGATGCAGCAGAGGAAGGTTGGATGGCAGGAGGCCAAAGTTGACTTTGGTCAAGGGGCGAGCTTTCCTGCAGCACGAACAACTCGTCAGAAGGGCAGGGTTGGGGTTCAACCCTTAGCCCCTCCGATGCCTAAGTCAGTAATAGGACTTAAAACGGGGGCTAGACACGCCGGTCGGACTAACGGTGTGTCGACCGTACGTGGCGAGCTATAAGTGGGAGAACAAAGATATGGACGACCTTTGTTCTCGTGTGTGAATGATAGATTGAGAGAGAATTTTCCAACCCCCCCACCGTAAGGGGAGAGGGGGTATTTATACCTGTCGGGAGATGACTAGGCGGGGCTGATCTGGCATGCTGACTAGACGTGCTGAGCTGGCTCGGTTGTCAGCGGAAGCTTCGGACAAGGATGTCGGGAACAGGAGTTCCTGACCTGCTTTTGTCAGGCGGCACAACGGCCAGGCGGTGCTTTTGTCGGGATGTCAGGGCCGAAAGCGCCAACCGCCAGTCGGCTCATCCGTCAGGGGGCGCTTCGTCAGTCGGTCGGGTGACGTATGTGTCAGTCGTGTCCATTTCCTAGGTTGTTCGTTGGCAACGAACTAAAGGTTGGGCTGTATCACCCTAGGCACCGCGGTTCACGGGAATCGGGCGGGTCGTTCGGATCGGGGGTTGTCCGGCCCGGCCGATCTCTAACTCTCTCATTTACCTCTTAGAGATCTAAATCTCCTTCATTGTAACGACCACTTTTCGTCGTACGCTTTTCGTGCACGTGCTTTTGGCCGTGCACGTGTTTGTTTTAGACTTTGGTTGTTTGCGAACACTTTTGTGTGATATGCCGTTGCGAACGTCTCTGGGAGTATTAAATAGTGGCACTAATTTGGAACGACGTTTCTCGAGTCGTTTTTCCACAATTTGAACTCACTCGATGAGACGTGACGATTTTCACTTTGACGGGAGACGTTTCTATTTTTAGTTTCGTCGTCCGACGTCGAATTTGAGATCCGTCTTCTTAGTTAGCTCACATTCGTCGCCACGATCACAACGATATTTATTTTATAATTTTTGGAGTTTATTTGACCACTTTTATAATTTTTACAAGTTTTATATTATTTTTAATAATTTATTTTTAAATTAATTTCGGCCAAATAAAATTTATTTGAGTTTAAAACGTTTTAAAGAATTTTTGAGCCAATTTCCAGCTCATTTGGACCTGGTCAAATCCTAGATTGGGTTGGAGAAGTTTAAATTCAAATTTCAAATCTTTTTGAATTCTAATCCTATTAGATTTAGCCCTAGACCAAGTCAACCCACCTACACTATATAAGCAACCCCTAGCAAGTCCTATTTTTCCAAAGAAATTAGCCCTAGCCTCTTCCAAAGTCATTTTGGACGTTGCGACGAATCGTCGCAACGTTGCGACGTTCAGCCCCCGCACGACCGAGGAAAATCGCCCCGTTCGCCCGCTCCGACCGAAGCCCCCGCCCGCACCCAAGCCGCTCCGCACGCTGCAGCACCCCCGCTCCGTTCCATCGACCTGACCGATCGCTTGGCCCGCTCTGACCGGTCGCCCCGCTCCGCACCGACCCCCGCTTGTCGCCCGCTCTGTCGCCCCGCTCCGCTCCGTGCCCGACCGAAGGAAGCGGCCGCTGTGACCGAGCGCCCGAACGTTGCAACGTTGCAACGCTGCAACCCCGCATCCCAAGCGCACGACCGACGGTCCCTATCGGTCTGACCGAAGGAAACGCCCGCACCCGCCGCTGTGACCGACCCCCGCTGCTGCACAGCCCCGTTCTCTCGCAGCGACCGAGGAATTCTCCCGCATTGGAGGGGTACGACCGAGAGTCACTCGTCGCAACCCCGCATCCGTCGCACCACTTGCCTCCGTGGGCCCCCCAAGTTCTCCAGAGTTATTGTGGGTTCCCCAAAGGCCCCTAGGAGTACTGTGGGCCCCACCTAGGTGCTTGCTCTTCGAGGATCCGTCGCGTACGACGTCGTCGCACGTCGTAGCCCGTCGTCGCACGTGCGAGCTTTGGAATCTGAAATCGTCGCCCGGGTTGATGCTCTGAACTTTCCAGCGAGGAAACTATATTGGAATCAGGACTTGGAGCGCGTTCTATTATTCCAACCCCCGGCGTCGCTACCCGACGCCGGTGTAGCTTTCGCGTCGTGTTGAGGTAACGTTTTGCACCCCTAGGACCCCCAACCCAATTGCATGCTAATCAAGACTAAAATCAGTATTTTCAAAGTATTTTAAATGTTTTAAATTCACTAAT
The DNA here is from genome assembly GCA_030789695.1 of Scilla litardierei. Taxonomy (NCBI): domain Eukaryota; kingdom Viridiplantae; phylum Streptophyta; class Magnoliopsida; order Asparagales; family Asparagaceae; genus Scilla; species Scilla litardierei. Next base: position 243,760,103 of record CM061133.1, on the reverse strand, counting down.
CAAGATTAATAATATGGACTTTAGGCCGGTGGACTTGTGCACGTAGATAATTGTGTTTTTTGGACTCATTGGACGGTGTGCTCAGACGTCGTATTTGCAGGCAAGTGAAACTTGCCAACTCTTGTGTAGGGCCATGTTTTTAGGCCACTTACTTGCTTTTAGCGTAAAAGAGACTAGTCAGTGAAATGATAGCTGGCTAGACGCCTACTTGATCTAGTTTGACAACGAAACTAGATCCGTCACCTAATTGATCTAGCTTGACAACGAAGCTAGATCCAACCCTTTAAACTTGTTGTTCATGCATACTAAACTGTCACGTTTACTTTCCTTATCCGTACGCACTTTTAACTGCCATGCATTGCATTCTACATGTCATCCAAGTTGAATATTGCATTCGTAGCACACGCTACATACTTGTACTTGCTTGTCCTGGCTAGGTGCACCCCTACGCCATACTTGTTAAAAACACTTCCTGGCTCGTGATCCAGAAGCGAGCATACCGTTCGGGGGTAAGGCCCTGGCTCGATACATGTGGGATGGGGTAAGAGTTAAGCGGCCAATCAGCTGGGAGTCTGCCTGATCAGCAACTGCAGCTGTAAGGCGTAAACTCTGGGTGGGGCGGAGTTAAGCGGCCAATCAGTGTGAAAGAAAGTCATTTCAGCTGTAAGGCGTAAACTCTGCAAATGACATGAAAACGTGACTAGAGAAATCCTTGTAAATGTTATTAGTCTTGCCACACTTGCCATGCCATGCTAGCTACTCGTTGTTTTCTTTACCTGCTGCACTCATACTTAAACTGCCATGTCATTGCATCATGCTAGAACTGCTAGGTTGCTCTTACTTGTACTTTCAGTTTCACTTGCACAAGTCTTCCAGACTTGCTGACATGTGCCCCTTTCTCTTTGGGTGTCACATGTTAGACCCTGAGCCAGAGATCGTTGCTGTGTACGTGATGAGTCGCTGACGCTGAGTCTGAGTCCATGATTGCCCAGGAGGATTTTGGTGGACACCGGTGACCATGCTTTGAGTTTTGTTGAGATTTATTTTATTTTAGGGCTTTTGTTAGTAGCACCGTTGTTTTGTACTTTGTACTTTTGTTGGCCATGTTTGGGCCTTTAAACTCTTTTCTTTTCAGCCTGGTGGCTTTTTCTGTGATGTTGGAACTTATTTTATGGATATTCTGAGATGTTTCTTTTGTCTCATTTCATTATTATTATCTTTGTTTCGTTAGCGTTGCAAGGACCTGCAGTTTTAAACTTGATCGACGCTTATCGGACTTGTAGCTTTGCAGCTTCAAGTCTGAGCGGACCTTCTCACGCTTCGCCTCCATTTTTTGGGAAGCGGGGCGTGACAGGTTTTGTTGGTGGCCCACGCAGGTTCAGTCTTGCAATTGCGAATTAACGAAACAACGATAATAACAGAATGTCCATTAAATAAATTGCAACATCCGAGTCAGAAGCCCTGAGTCTAGTCGTTTTTAGGACACTAGGTGATTAGAAGACTTAGTTAAACGTCTGTGCTTGATAGTTAGAGGCCCCTGATTGTTAGTTAGACTCCCTTCTAGCAATTGACTTGATCGTCGTAGGAGTTACCTTAGTGGTCCTTGTCTACCTCTGACCATATTAGACTTCTAGAATTTCCTTTTGTCGTTCGCTTGGGGTCATCGATTTCGGACCAAGCTGAACGCATTTCTTTACCGTCTAACCTTTAGAAGTCTTAGCGCTTAGTTTTAATCTTTAGTTGGTCGACCGTAGGAGTTTCCCGTAGCCTCTCCTGAGTCATATCCTAGGCATACGAATGTTTTGATCACCTGACCAATTTCCTTGCCTCGAATCACGAGATCGCCCCATGACGATCGTCGTCAATTTTCAAACCTTTCCGTTACAATCTTGAATCTTCCAAAAGTATCTTTCGATTTCCTCTTTCACTATGTTTAAATTTGTTCAAAATTTTAATATACTTATACTTCATACTTCTTCATTGATTTAAATTTTTAAAACGTTCGTCGGAATTTTGAACTCTAGCTGACAATATTTTCCCAGCCTATGTTTTCGTACTCATGTCGTCTTTTCATATATTAAATTTTATTCTGAACCGTACTTTTATTTTGCTCAGTTCGATTTATAATTTTCCCTCTTATTTATGCCATTTGAATAATACTTCGTGTTTACTTTTAATATACTTTTCATGTCACATGGAATTTCAGATTTCAGCAAGTTGATTTTTACTCGTCGTACTCACTATTCCAAATTTTTGCAAAACTACTATTTTCATAACCTCTTCCTGCTTTAGACCCTCCCTGATTTGATTTTAAGGATTTGCGATTCGATCTTGAAAATTCTTACACTAAGTCATTATTATTATTTTTCCGTGCACCATACATACTTTCAATTATTTTTATACCCGTACCAGACTTATTGTGCTCGTATATTAAGAACCTTGTGAAAATCAGTTTCTCATTTTTGGCAAACTCTGGTTCTCTAAAAGTAGTTTCAAATTGATTATTTTCAACTTTCCATAGCCTAAAAGTTTTGTAAGCATTTAACATGAGTTTAAATTCTTCCGTTATTTGATTTCATTCTTTAACTTTCAAAAACTTTTTTGACAACATTATATTAAATTACTGACGTTTAAAATTTTCTAAACCATGTCCTTAATATTCGTGTAAATGATTTTACTTCTTTTCTTAATGATTTTTGATAAGCTAATAAAACATTTTCTCTTATTATGAATATTCAACTCAAACTTATTTTGAACAACTCGTTTTATCGATTCCCAAACATTTCTTCTCAGATGAGGATTTTAAAGTACAACCGTTTTCAATTTTGCGTATTTTAGCTTATGCTATTTATCCTAGTTGCTTTTCTGTACTCTATTCAAGCATCACTACATCTCCTTTTTCCCTCAACCTAAACCTCACCTTTGAGTCAATGTTTCGTCCAACCAAGCCGTCTCCTCGTATTCGTCCTATCTGAACTCGTGCTTGTCGATCCTTCCCTCGACTCGCCCTCGATCTCTCTTTATTGCTTAGGCCTTAGGGACCGTCAATGGCTGTGTCAACCCTTAGTTGTTAGTAGACCCTTGGACCCTTGTGAGGTGTCGTTGTGCACGTACCTAAGTTGTGTACGTGGGCTTGAATGAGTGTACCCCCATAGTATATTGATGCTTGCCTATTGTGTGATATATATATGTACTGGGAGTTATTCGTGATATTATGAAGTTGTTTGTGTGCTAGAATGTATAGACTTGTGAGTGGTTAGATATACTATACTAGGGATGCTTGTGTATATTTGAATTAGCGTTGGAATATCTAAGTTGTGTATGTAGTAAGAGATACTTATAATGGTTGAAATAAAATGATTGGTAAAGCTATGTGTGTGCTAGGTGTGATAATAATAAGTGTATGTATAGTTAAGTAAGTAGGCCTATTGAATGACCCATATATTATTACGTATGAGTATGTGCTCGTAGGTAGGTATATATGTGCTTATATGTAAGTGGTTATGTTTCGTTGCATGAGTATATAGGTGATATATATATAGGTAGTAGGGTTATAATTTTGATTGGTATTGTTTGCTTTCGCGGGATGTCGCATGCGTGCATACCGTGAGGTATACACGACCATTGCACATCTTAATTATGTATGTGTGGATGTGTTAGTATACTAATTATAGGTAGTAGGCTGTGGTGTGAATATATGTTACATGTGTGTGACTATACGATGAATGCGTATGTATTAGGGAGTGTATTATAGTTATACGCGTGCTGATGTCTGTATTATTATTATGGTATATAGATTGATTTAACCATGTGAATATTACCTGACTAGATATTAGGTGAATGACGTATGGTATGTATATGGTTGTATTGGTAGACGTATAAATATTGGAGTGATATGGTATAAGTATGAATGTCGTGCTACGTATATGGAATATTCTGATATGTGTATTGAGTCTCACTCAAGCTTGAGTGAGTATACTCTAAGTATATTGAATGTATGTTGTAGTTTGAATATAGCAATGCTTGATGTATGTATAGTGATAGGAGTGTTTGTGCCGGTCTTGTGGTATAGTTATTTACTAAGGACTTGTTGTGTGAACGTATGTGTACTAGCTAAAACTAGGTGTGTAGGTGTGCTAGTTATATAATGGTATGATTGGCGTATGAAAATGAAATGTTAGCGTGAATGGGAGTGCACCATGCACGGGTAAGTATGTGCTTAGTTATAGGTATGGATGACTATGGTCTATGTGGCGTGTCGTAAATATAGTTATAGGACCGTACGTGATGTGAATATATGGTGAACTAATTGCGTGTATTTGAATGACTATATATTGTGAAATTATAGTAGTGGTGAATGTATATTAGATATAGTGAACTTGATTTAATAATGGTATGGTGTGACTATATGTGTTGAGATGCTTGGTAATGGATGAATATTAGAGGGTAGTATACCCTTGATGCTTGTGCATAGGTAGCTACATATAGGTAGAGCGATGATTGTATTGGCTAAGTGTGAGACTATCCTATATAAGTATCTGAACTACTGTTGTGAGTAGCAGTTATATAAGGGATGTATGTTTATATACCTGATTGAAATACATGTATGAAGTTGACGGACTATAATAGGTATAAGTGTATACGTACGTGAATATATAAGTGTTGGTAGTAATAATGTTTGACTACCTAGTGCATATATGAGCACTTGTAATGACTATACTTGGTTTGAATTATAAAGTGACTTGATTGGGGTAGTTACTAGAGCGACTAGCTATATTAGAAAGTCCGAGGACGGACTTTATTCTAAGGTGGGGAGGATGTAACGACCACTTTTCGTCGTACGCTTTTCGTGCACGTGCTTTTGGCCGTGCACGTGTTTGTTTTAGACTTTGGTTGTTTGCGAACACTTTTGTGTGATATGCCGTTGCGAACGTCTCTGGGAGTATTAAATAGTGGCACTAATTTGGAACGACGTTTCTCGAGTCGTTTTTCCACAATTTGAACTCACTCGATGAGACGTGACGATTTTCACTTTGACGGGAGACGTTTCTATTTTTAGTTTCGTCGTCCGACGTCGAATTTGAGATCCGTCTTCTTAGTTAGCTCACATTCGTCGCCACGATCACAACGATATTTATTTTATAATTTTTGGAGTTTATTTGACCACTTTTATAATTTTTACAAGTTTTATATTATTTTTAATAATTTATTTTTAAATTAATTTCGGCCAAATAAAATTTATTTGAGTTTAAAACGTTTTAAAGAATTTTTGAGCCAATTTCCAGCTCATTTGGACCTGGTCAAATCCTAGATTGGGTTGGAGAAGTTTAAATTCAAATTTCAAATCTTTTTGAATTCTAATCCTATTAGATTTAGCCCTAGACCAAGTCAACCCACCTACACTATATAAGCAACCCCTAGCAAGTCCTATTTTTCCAAAGAAATTAGCCCTAGCCTCTTCCAAAGTCATTTTGGACGTTGCGACGAATCGTCGCAACGTTGCGACGTTCAGCCCCCGCACGACCGAGGAAAATCGCCCCGTTCGCCCGCTCCGACCGAAGCCCCCGCCCGCACCCAAGCCGCTCCGCACGCTGCAGCACCCCCGCTCCGTTCCATCGACCTGACCGATCGCTTGGCCCGCTCTGACCGGTCGCCCCGCTCCGCACCGACCCCCGCTTGTCGCCCGCTCTGTCGCCCCGCTCCGCTCCGTGCCCGACCGAAGGAAGCGGCCGCTGTGACCGAGCGCCCGAACGTTGCAACGTTGCAACGCTGCAACCCCGCATCCCAAGCGCACGACCGACGGTCCCTATCGGTCTGACCGAAGGAAACGCCCGCACCCGCCGCTGTGACCGACCCCCGCTGCTGCACAGCCCCGTTCTCTCGCAGCGACCGAGGAATTCTCCCGCATTGGAGGGGTACGACCGAGAGTCACTCGTCGCAACCCCGCATCCGTCGCACCACTTGCCTCCGTGGGCCCCCCAAGTTCTCCAGAGTTATTGTGGGTTCCCCAAAGGCCCCTAGGAGTACTGTGGGCCCCACCTAGGTGCTTGCTCTTCGAGGATCCGTCGCGTACGACGTCGTCGCACGTCGTAGCCCGTCGTCGCACGTGCGAGCTTTGGAATCTGAAATCGTCGCCCGGGTTGATGCTCTGAACTTTCCAGCGAGGAAACTATATTGGAATCAGGACTTGGAGCGCGTTCTATTATTCCAACCCCCGGCGTCGCTACCCGACGCCGGTGTAGCTTTCGCGTCGTGTTGAGGTAACGTTTTGCACCCCTAGGACCCCCAACCCAATTGCATGCTAATCAAGACTAAAATCAGTATTTTCAAAGTATTTTAAATGTTTTAAATTCACTAATCAAGATTAATAATATGGACTTTAGGCCGGTGGACTTGTGCACGTAGATAATTGTGTTTTTTGGACTCATTGGACGGTGTGCTCAGACGTCGTATTTGCAGGCAAGTGAAACTTGCCAACTCTTGTGTAGGGCCATGTTTTTAGGCCACTTACTTGCTTTTAGCGTAAAAGAGACTAGTCAGTGAAATGATAGCTGGCTAGACGCCTACTTGATCTAGTTTGACAACGAAACTAGATCCGTCACCTAATTGATCTAGCTTGACAACGAAGCTAGATCCAACCCTTTAAACTTGTTGTTCATGCATACTAAACTGTCACGTTTACTTTCCTTATCCGTACGCACTTTTAACTGCCATGCATTGCATTCTACATGTCATCCAAGTTGAATATTGCATTCGTAGCACACGCTACATACTTGTACTTGCTTGTCCTGGCTAGGTGCACCCCTACGCCATACTTGTTAAAAACACTTCCTGGCTCGTGATCCAGAAGCGAGCATACCGTTCGGGGGTAAGGCCCTGGCTCGATACATGTGGGATGGGGTAAGAGTTAAGCGGCCAATCAGCTGGGAGTCTGCCTGATCAGCAACTGCAGCTGTAAGGCGTAAACTCTGGGTGGGGCGGAGTTAAGCGGCCAATCAGTGTGAAAGAAAGTCATTTCAGCTGTAAGGCGTAAACTCTGCAAATGACATGAAAACGTGACTAGAGAAATCCTTGTAAATGTTATTAGTCTTGCCACACTTGCCATGCCATGCTAGCTACTCGTTGTTTTCTTTACCTGCTGCACTCATACTTAAACTGCCATGTCATTGCATCATGCTAGAACTGCTAGGTTGCTCTTACTTGTACTTTCAGTTTCACTTGCACAAGTCTTCCAGACTTGCTGACATGTGCCCCTTTCTCTTTGGGTGTCACATGTTAGACCCTGAGCCAGAGATCGTTGCTGTGTACGTGATGAGTCGCTGACGCTGAGTCTGAGTCCATGATTGCCCAGGAGGATTTTGGTGGACACCGGTGACCATGCTTTGAGTTTTGTTGAGATTTATTTTATTTTAGGGCTTTTGTTAGTAGCACCGTTGTTTTGTACTTTGTACTTTTGTTGGCCATGTTTGGGCCTTTAAACTCTTTTCTTTTCAGCCTGGTGGCTTTTTCTGTGATGTTGGAACTTATTTTATGGATATTCTGAGATGTTTCTTTTGTCTCATTTCATTATTATTATCTTTGTTTCGTTAGCGTTGCAAGGACCTGCAGTTTTAAACTTGATCGACGCTTATCGGACTTGTAGCTTTGCAGCTTCAAGTCTGAGCGGACCTTCTCACGCTTCGCCTCCATTTTTTGGGAAGCGGGGCGTGACATTCATGCATTGAAGTCAAGCTCAAGGGAAATCATCCAAATGCTTTCTAGAAAATCTCATCACTTGGACATCCTTTTCCATGCCTTGCATTCATTGATGAGTAAGTTCATCTCAAGGCATATGTAAGAGTATATGTTTTACTTTGTGTTTCTTTGAAACCCTAATTCTCTTTGTGGGAATTGGACACTCTCTTTATGGGAGTAATTCTCTGAGAGGGAATTAGATATTCTCTTTGTGGGAATTAGACACTCTCTTTGTGGGAGTAATTCTCTGAGTGGGAATTAGATATTTTCTAAGTGGGAATAACTCTCTTTGTGGGAGTTTGGTGTCCTAGTGTAGGGCTAACCCAAATTCTCTGTGTGGGAGTTTGACCCTTGTGTAGGGTTGGTTTGGTTCTTGTGTAAGACAAAATACTCTAGGTGAGGTATCTCTTTGTGGGATTGTATTGACTTCTCTTTGTGGAAAATATAGTGAATATTGGTATGGCTGGACGTACCCAAGTTTTGGGGAACCAGGGTAAAATCTTGTGTTTGCGTTTGATTTAATTGTGTTGATTAATTCCTCTTGCATTTATCATTCTGCATTTGCAAGTTAAATTTTAATTGCACAATTTATTGCCATTACACTATTCATCCCCCTCTAGTGTGTTGTTGTTAGTATTGCAAGGGTAAGACGATCCTTACAGAATCATCCTCTTGAACTTGATGGGTGTACTCATAAACAATGATGTCTTTTTCACCCAAGCAATGGTTCTGGAAAGAGGTACTTACTCCTTTATCCTTGCCAACTCTTTCTATAAGAGATGTTATGACCTTGGCTACGATCCTTAATTATGCCGTGAGGGTTTGGGTTTGATTTGTAAAGTTCTGGTTTGGCAGGTTTGATCATTATTGATGTTTACATTGATGTTGGAATTCATTATAAATTTATCACCAAGGTTAATGTTATGCTTAGGATTATTTTGTTGTTGATTGGATTACTATCGCTCTTGGAAGCTTCAGAATTAAGATAAAATTAACTTTGAGCAATAGACTGGCTACATGTAGATATAATCATGGAGTTGGTCATGTTTACCATAGGCGACGATAATTTTTGCATCTCATTTGTCACAGGTACATAACTTAGAGATTTACGAAACCAAACCTGCCTTGCATGGATCTAATATGTCAACCTTTAATGGGAATCGATGCATGAGTCAACCAACTCATATATGGAGAACTCGTGCATATGAAGCAAGGGGTTCGAAAGTCAGGACTGGTTTTTGACTTAAGAGCATACAATGCCCTAGTTAATATACATCCACGATGTAAAAGAAAGATCAGTTTATGAGTAGATTGAGTGTACACAACGTAGCGGAAATTAAAGCGATAATCTCAACAACACAACCACACAAAGAGATACGCCAATGCATACGCAAACAAAGAGACTTATCCTGATTCGGATCCCTTCCCGGTGATCCTACTCCAAACCCATCCTCCTAAATCCAGAGCGATGACTTTCCACTAATGCTTTCTAAAATCGGGACACAAAAGCACACTCTTACAAGCCACAATCCCTAAACAGGGATAAATATCTAACCGGGATATGAAGAAAGATCTCCAAGTGGAGTAACCCCCACTATGTACTGACAACCTGAGTACTAGGTTTCGTAACAAAAAGAAACGAAAAAGAACAATCTTACATATGCCTTGAATAGATCTTACCGATGTGTATGTGAAGACATGGAAGATTGAAATAACCAAGTGCTTGATGAAGAAGTTGATGCAATTGGAAAACTCTCTCTCTCTCTCTCTATTGATTCAAGCTTAATGCATTTACACTTTAACCAAGTGAAGAAATGAGAGACTCTCTTGATGAAAGCTTAATGCATTTACACTTTGTTACGAGGTGGAACTCGCGTACAATGAATTTGTATTATGGGGAACCAAGGGCACGGTGGTTATATGGAGAAGAAGGTTTAGGTAGGCTGTTTTACAAGTGATTAGTGGGGTGAAGAAGTTGGACCCGTCGCCGGTGGTGATCACGGGGTCAAATCTCACCGGATGCAGCAGAGGAAGGTTGGATGGCAGGAGGCCGAAGTTGACTTTGGTCAAGGGGCGAGCTTTCCTGCAGCACGAACAACTCGTCAGAAGGGCAGGGTTGGGGTTCAACCCTTAGCCCCTCCGATGCCTAAGTCAGTAATAGGACTTAAAACGGGTGCTAGACACGCCGGTCGGACTAACGGTGTGTCGACCGTACGTGGCGAGCTATAAGTGGGAGAACAAAGATATGGACGACCTTTGTTCTCGTGTGTGAATGATAGATTGAGAGAGAATTTTCCAACCCCCCCACCGTAAGGGGAGAGGGGGTATTTATACCTGTCGGGAGATGACTAGGCGGGGCTGATATGGCATGCTGACTAGACGTGCTGAGCTGGCTCGGTTGTCAGCGGAAGCTTCAGACAAGGATGTCGGGAACAGGAGTTCCTGACCTGCTTTTGTCAGGCGGCACAACGGCCAGGCGGTGCTTTTGTCGGGATGTCAGGGCCGAAAGCGCCAACCGCCAGTCGGCTCATCCGTCAGGGGGCGCTTCGTCAGTCGGTCGGGAGGTTTTTCGTTGGCGACGAACTAAAGGTTGGGCTGTTTCACCCTAGGCGCAGCGTTTCACGGGAATCGGGCGGGTCGTTCGGATCGGGGTTTGTCCGGCCCGGCCGCGCCCTCCGATCGGTCACGGGCTATGGTTCGCCGGTACGGAAGGATACGCCCGTGCCTACGTCAGTAGGCCCGGTGGCGCTACCCAGGCGTCCCCAGGGGCGCTACCCCCGGTGGGTCGTACGGCTGCGGTTGTACGTCTCGGCCGGGTCGGGGGACGCTGCGAGGCGCGCCCGTTTCCATATAGCTCCAGATTTTTGGGGTGGCGGCCCTTTCATGAAGCGGAGAGTCCATGGGTCATGTAGGCGGATTCGGGTGGGACCCCTATGATCTTTAGGTCGTAACGGGGGAGTCAATGTGGTATATCAGCGGATCCGGGTGGGAGTCGGACTCTTACGATCTTTAGGTCGTAACACACTTCAACCAAGTGAAGAAATGTGTGAGAGAGAGAGAGAGGGAGGGAGAGAGAGGGAATGAGGGAATGAGGGAAAATGATTCTCTTCAAGTAAAACCCTCTTTTTGGTTGTCTCAAATGATTCCTATATGCGTGGAGAGATACCAAAACACAGCCCCTCAAACTAGCTTAAATAGCATCACAAAACAGCCTACAAAAATCCAAGAAAACGGCTATAAACGGCTAGTTACAAAATCCCAACGGCTAGATTTTTGGGTCGACTAGATGCCTAATGAAGATGTTCTAGGCGTCTGATGAAGAGTGACTAGAAGACTGGTTCGACGTTGTGTAGCGTCTGGTTTGACAGACTCTTCGCAGAAAAACACCAGATCACCAAGGCGTTCATAACTCCCTCATATGAACTCCGATTGAGGTGATCTAATATGGGTTGGAAATTTAATGAAGAATGCAATCTAATGGGCTTAGAATGGATAAGGAATTATAACCACAGATAAACTGACATAGGTTTAAATCCAGAAACAGAATGCAAAAGTTTCAACGCAAGACTACAAGATGTATGGAGTATACCACTCAGGCGTCTAGGGCACTGTTTAGGCGTCTGAGAATCCTTCTTCAGATGGCTGACAAATATGGTCCAAAACGAAAGATAGCACTGAAGAAAAATAGGCTTTAATGTATAGGCGCATGTTGGTCAACAACCAGACGACTCGACCACTGTGCAGATGCCTGGTCATAGACCATCAGGCGACTGTCCCTTGAATGTGTTCAGCAGATCACCCTTCACTAGGCGCCTGATCTAGCTCTAAAAACACAATGAAGAGTGTTTTGAACAATGGACCAAATGGGATGGATTCTACATGATTTCTAATGAACCATAAGATGGATATGATGCAAATGTAAGTGTGTGCGCATCTATTCAAGGCTACAAATATTCTAAGAAATAAAGAGAAAAATACATCTATTATACATTTAAGACTTTTTTGAATTGGGTTGCTGACTAGGACAAAGGGGTTTATAGAAAGGCGAATGAGAGTTAATCTTGAGAAATCAATGGTTAAGATGAGATTTTGTGTAAAGTTTGGGGGGGGGGGAACTTGAATTTTAGGAAAAACCTTTTGGGGGAGAACCAATATCCATTCATCTAATTAAATCTTCATTTAATTAAACCCAAGCCCAACCCTCACGTCTGCTCCCTAGACTCGGGGCCTACAAAATAAGAGGTTCGTATGTGGGGACCACAATGCAACAGAGATGTTATTAATCCTTCATGCAGTTGCGTGTGGGCTCTCTGGACGCGTGTGTGGGGACCCAGTACCATCTATCATCTAATGCAATAGAGGATTACTTAAACCTTTATTTTATTAAACTACATTTAATGCTCTGTACGCGTGACTGGGGCTCTCTCTTGAGGGGAGGTCTTTGGGGGAAAATGATGATGCATGTGGACTCTGGGGAAAACGATGACATGCCTCTTTTGGGGATGGGGGGAATTTGAATTTGGGGGGCTAACTGTTGGGGAAAAAACCAAATGCCTTTCATGATCCCCGAAGGCGCCAGGCCTGTTGGGGAAAATAACAGTTATCACCGAAGGCGCCCGCTAAATTTTTTACGCTAATTTGTTATTCTTTTAAATTTTTTCTGCGAAAATAATTTTTTGGGAAACAAAGATTTCGCGGGTGAAAATCTTAAATGAGCCAACTAGTGAAGAAATACAAAAATTATTACTTTGAAGTTCAATATTCTTCATGCAAGCAATGCTCCAAGGCCTTGAAGCCATCATCCATCATCATCTCATCACCTATTATTTTGTCTCCTCATCAAGATAAGCAATTGTTAATTTGAGACTAAAACAAATAAGATGATTAGCACACAACATAATGTTGATCATCATCAAAACAACATTGGTCATGAACCCATGAACCAACGATACTTGTCACGCCTCGCTTCCCAGTATACTTGGGAGCGAGGGTGTGAGCGGGTCCGCATGTGCTTAAAGCAAAGAAGAGGTACTTATTTTTTTCCTTTCTTCTTTGACTTAAGCACAATAAGCATAATTAGCGAAGGCAGGTCCCTTCATGCGAATATATCAGAAGCAGCACAAATATTCATTACATTACAATACCAGCGTCCGAAGCAAACACACAAGCAATTAAGGCCTAGCTTGGCCATACAATCTGTTGAAAGCAAACACACCTGAAAATTACAATACAAATAATAAACTGAAATATAAATGTCCCGCTCTAGCCTTCCTCGAGGAGGATCTCAATGTCTTCGTAGCTCTGATCAACGGGGTCCACCTCTAAAGTGGGATCCTCAAAGGTAGTGTCCTCACTGTACTCTGTTTCTGAACCTAACATATATTTCATAACACGTTGAAATATATGTCAGCGATAACTCGGAAAGATATTTAAAGCAAATGACGTGAAGAACAACCAAAAATATAGAGAAGCATTAGTGCACAGTTATGAATAATAAGTGCAGAAAAGTAAAATGCAAGCATGTATGGATTTTGCAGTTTACAAGTAAGGCAATTGTAAGTTGAGTATTTGGTTATTTGTGCTCGTGATAAGTCCATACCTGGGTAGGTAAAATGTTCTCGATAAACCTTATCACCGGGGTTTACTGTGACGCTCCCAAATGTCTTACCTCCACCGGAGAGGCCGTAATCGTGTTCGAGACACACTCACAAACCCTACTGTAATGGACCAACCCCACCCAAGTGTACTGTCTAGTCATCGACCACGTTTCACCTTATCTGTATTCATGGTTTCACCTCATCTGTATTCGATGGATATCACATTTGTGTTACAAGTTGGTAACATGCTCCTTTTTCCAAATTAATTTATCTTGTTAACTTGCAGGTAGTAAAAGCAGTTCAATGAAATTAAAAGACAATAAGAAAAATTGAACATAATATTTGGCTACTAGAAGTTGACACGCACATTGGAATCAGATTTAGCACTAAGTTTGAACGGCCAGATTTGCAATTCATTTACTAAAAACACTTGCCTTGACGTGGGTTTGAGTGTCCAGGTGGGGGTGACATAAGGCACGTTTTATCTGCGTCAAAAAGACTAGTGTCATCAGGCTAGTGGTTATCAATTAGTTAACATATTTAGATTAACAGACTAAAAGTAACATTTACTACTATATAAAATAATTTAACTAACTAATCTTAACTTAATTAATCTTAAGCTTATTAATTACTAACCCATACAAATCATTTTCTAACTAACCTGTCACCTTTATAATAATAACTTTACAAGACTTCACAGTAAAACCTTATAATGGAACTAAAACTAATAATAATTTAACTTATAAACTTTATAATAATAATAATAATAGTTAATAAAAACTTACATATATTAAATCCCCCCTTCTCTCCTCTTGTCTGCCTCTCGTTCGTTCGTTCGTTCTTTTTTTTGTTTACGTGCGCAGGGCGATGGGTGAAGGGGCGGTTGGCGATCGGGGCTTCCAGGCGGCGGATCAGAGGCAGGCGGTGGGCGCTGGGTTCGGGGCGGTGGCAATCTGTGTACGGGCTCACAACGATGGAAGCAGCTTCGGGTGCTCGTGGCGGATCAACAGGGTGGCGGCGGCCAGGAAAGACGGCGACGATCGAGGATGGCGACTTCCAGGGCGGCGCGCACAGAGGAGGGTTTGATTTTGGGGTTCTTATTTGATTCCAATTTGGGGTTCAATTGTGATTGATTTTGGATTTGATTTCTATCTTGTTTTGGGTTGGAAGGAGGTTGTGGAGGCTGGTTTGAATGGGGGAGAGTGATGGTGAATTTGGTTTGATTGTAGTTGCTTGGTGGAAGGAGGGGATGATGAAGTGTTAGGTTGTAAGGAGGAGAATGGCTAGTTTGTTGTGTGGAGGAGGTGGTTGAGATGCTGCTGCTGCTGCAGTTGGTGGTGGTGGCTGATGGTGGTGGGTGGTAGTGTTGTTGCCTGATTGTTGTTACTGTTGTTTGTTCCTGTAGGTTTGGTTTAAGAACGATGTGGAGGGAGACAGATCGAAGGGGGTTGGTGTAAGTTAAATTTGTAAGAGTAATTTAGTTAATTAGTCATTTAATTTTTTTAATTTTAAAAATAATTACGATTTAACAGATTAAAAATTACGCTACGGTAAAACCAAAAATAACGACACGCTCGGGTCGATGGGCGGACGAAGATTACTTGGACGAAAATAACCGGATCAATGAAGTAAAAATACATGCACACAACAGTAAAACATGGTTAAAATACATGGTCGTTACATCCTACCATCCTTAGAATAGTTTCGTCACTGGAATTCTCTATAGGGCAAGGAAAAGGTAGGGGTAACGTCCTCGCATCTCAACTTCTCGCTCCCAGGTGGATTCTCCTGGCGAGTCATGTCGCCACATCACTCTCACGAGTTCGACGACCTTGTTTCCGAGCGCTTTCTGACGTCGATCAAGAATCTAAACTGGCTGCTGCTTATAGGTAAGGTCTGGTCGCACCGTGATCTCCGAATGATCAACCACATGCGTAGGATCACTGATATAAAGACGCAACTGGGAGACATGGACAACATTATGTACTCCCTCTAATGATGGCAGTAGAGCTAGGCGGTAAGCTACCTCTCCAACTCGCTCTAACACATCAAAGGGTCCAACGAACCTTGGACTGAGCTTGCCTCGCCTCCCAAAACGTATCACTCCTCGGGATATGTTCATAAAAACATAATCTCCTAGTTGAAACTCCAAGTGGCGACGCTTGGCATCAGCCCAATGCTTGTACCGGTCTTGTGCAATGCGTAACTTGTCTCTAATGTCACACACTACACCCACTGTTTCAACAATCATCTCCGGGCCCAATAATTCTTGATCACTAATGTTATCCCAACTCAGCGGGGATCGAAATTTCCTTTCATAGAGCACTGCGAATGGGGTCATGCCAATGCTGGCTTGGTAGCTATTGTTGTAGGAAAACTCTACTAGGTGTAGATGATCTTACCACGAGCCTTTGAAATCCAGCATGCAAGCTCGCAACATGTCCTCTAGTATCTGGATGGTACGCTCTGATTGGCCATCCATCTACAGGTGATACGCAGTGCTGAAACTCAGACCGGTACCCAAATTGGATTGCAGACTCTTCTTAAACTTAGATGTGAATCTAGTATCTGTTGGGGTTTTGGCGGACCCCCAGAGCTCGGATATGTGTCCGTCCTAAGTCGGACGGACCACAGAGGCACGAAAGCACAGCAGAAAACGGAAATTCAAAATTTCCAAACTAGCTAAACTATTTAGCTAGGCTCTGGGGAGCCAGAACCTAGCCCGATCTATGCCAACTTGGGGTGGATCTGACCACCCCAAAAGGGATCTTCTCTAAAGTGGCTAATTAAATCTACACTACAAATTACTTAACCACATACCCGAAATCTTGGCCCTGGAGCAGGCAAGATGTACCGCACCGTCTTCAAAAGCTCCTCGTAGCCGAGCCGCTTTGACTCAATCCGCCTGAGCCGCCTCGCACCCTCGCACCGATCCGCCCGAGCTGACTTTTGCCTCCGAGCCGATCACACGCGGTAGAAAGTTTCACTTGAGAAGAACCCGCGTCTTAGACGTCCGGATCAAGAATCCAAACCCCCTTCGTAGTCTTGCAAGGACTACTCCGGAGAATAGGAAGAGAGAGAGAATTTAGTCGCCGATCGAGCTTGCTCTAAAAATCTGGAGCTACTCGATCGATGGCTTGGTGTGTCTTTCAACGAGGAGAGTGCACCCCTATTTATATAGGGAGTCGGCACTCACTCTCTCGTTGCGAGCAATGTGGGACATTCCACAAGAGGGAAAAATTCAATTAAGCCAATTTGGCTTAATTTCAAATTAAAGTGAGCTTTTCATAAAAGCAAACTTTAACTAATTAATTCTCCTTGTACATTAAATTTCAGACACCAAACAAGCTATCAATTCGAAAAGCTTCGAATGGTGAATGCGTAGGAACCGACGGTGATGAATTTTGACTTCGTTTGACCCCTCAAACAATTGCTTAAAGTTTAGCAAGTTGTCAAAATCCGTAGCCGTCAATTGGGGTTTCAAAAAACCCTAAAACAACTTAAGTTGCGGGCGCGCCCACTAAGCTTAGCGAGCGCGCCCGCCCAAGGGGGCTAAGGCGGGCGGCACGCCCGCTGCAGCAGCGGGCGCTGGCCCGCTGTGCAGCAGGATGCACCCGTTTGCCTTGCCTATGGGCTTTTTAGCCCAGTGGGTCTCACCCACTTCTCCTTGGACCGTTTTTGCGTTTTCCGGGCTCGTTTGAGCTCCGATTTGGACACGGTTTGAACCTGTGTTTAGATCGGGACGATCCCGTCATTCAGGTAACCCTTTCCAACATGTTTGTTCCTACTAAATTTGTCGTAACCAATTTACGACACGTTTAATCTTTGGTTTGCATCAAATGCAACGTTTGTCCCTATTGCTATTGCGACTAACTTTCACAACTTGACTTGTGAATATTTAATATCATCAAATGATATTTCTCTCTATTCTATCTTCCTATTACTAAGACACGAACACTACTCGGTGTGAGACCCTACAGCCTGATCTTACTACAGGTTGGGGCTCGGAACCCCTAGACGACGGTCACTACGAGCAGTAGCTGTCGCCCCTGTTTCAGAATCATCATAATGTGATCGACCCTTTGACAAAAGCATCATTAGGTTTACATTGGCTGTGTCAGTGATGAACTTTGTTAGCCGTAGTCCCTTCGTCAAGACTGTGTTTATGTTGGCCTAGGGTATGGTCTACTGTCAACCCTGTCAGACAACATTTGGTCAGTATACGGCTGTCTTTATTGTATACACGTTGTACTTCTTACAACGCACCCCGACCGAGGATTAACGTAAAGACCGTACTGAGCCTGTAACACTAACTTCCCTTTAACAGAAGTGACGAATCCCATCTTAGTCATCTACTCGCCTCGAGAGCTTCGGGTGCATCTCAACCTAAGATCTTTCAGCAGGCCTAGCCTCGAAGCTAGATCATAGGTCTAAGCTACATCGTTCACTCACCGGTTTGTACAAACGACTTCAGGTCTTAAGGACCAGCTAACCTATCATCAACCTAGAGTTATTAAAGACAGTTCGGTTAAAGTCAACCATTTAATAACTCCAATTTGGTCGTTCAGTGAACTCATTCTCTAATGAGCACAAGTGTCTCGTCTCCGACTTCACCAAGTCGAATGACTATGAGATCATCATTACCCTAAGGTAAGACTAAGACACAATGGTCTATCCGATGTGTCGATATCCAGTTCTCGACACATCTATGACCATGAACCGTTTTAAGACTTATGTTTTATATTCGGTCGCTTACTTACTCATAATCGAGATCTCATCTAGATACGTAAGGACCTAACAATAAGTCTATGGATATTATCTAAGTATATTAATACGAACGATTATATTATACTTAGAATAATACGTACCATATACAGTTTGAACAAGACGTATATCTAGGATAAATTGCCTTATGGGCACATATTCTCCTACATCTCCCACCTGCACTTAGGCTATTTATCTCGGTATCTCATACCATTATAGCATATCAGTCACATTGACATTTATATGACAAACCTAAGAGTGGTTTTACTAACGAGTATCTACAACTAATATTAATGGATTAAATAATACATCTTTTGATCACACAGGGTTGATCCTTTAGAAAAATGATCTGGATCAATTTTTCCTATCTCTGTATAGCTAACAATTAGCATATAGAATCTAGATGTAGGGTCTAACATTATAATCTATGATTCAGTCTCAGCTCATTCCACTTTTCTTGTGTCAATATGTCAAGTACATACGTGACACCCTGAGTCTCTATATATTCGATTGAATCAAAACAATTTTGATTCAATGTTCTATATAGATGATTTATTTAAGGTGGAAATCCTTTTTTACTTACTCCGAAAGACCGGAACTAAGTATACGAGCTTGCTCCCACTGACTTTGAGAATTGCCTGGTTAAATTCTTCAATATTATATCTAAATCATATTTAGATTATATATATACGAAGATATAACCATATGATAAGTGCTTTAGATGGAATGTACTAGTGTCAGGTTCGGTTTGACGAATGAGTCAAGTCAAGTCAAGATCGGTTTAAGGAATCTTGACATTGACTCGCTCAATCAAAACGTCCTACACTGTATATTTCCCTTAACCAACATTTAATATTAACACTTTAATAACTAAATGCGGTTTATTAAGAATTAATCTTAATATGCGTATAATTGTGATCACACACAATTTATACGTCCCTGGAATCTGTACTTAACTACCAATAGGCTCTAACATCAAGTCAGCTCAAAAATCAACATTTTCCAAAGCTTCGCATCATCATTAGAGAATTTCACAACCATCTCAGATAAGCCACAATCACAGAAAATTTAAGCCAATCAAAATTTTCAACTCAACATCAAACGTATTTTCTGAGACATTCATAAAACAACGGATTCATTAAGATGAACCGTAAGTTGTTTATCCAAATAAACTTTGAGTGTAAAACAGTCAATCATTGTTTTCAAAAGAAATGATACATTTTATTAGCTAAAAATAGTATCATCTTCTTCTTGATCTTGTCTCTTGAAGTCGTTGAACAGCCCTAGCAGCAACGATTGCTCAGATTGCCGACCGTCCTCCGCACTTCTCCCAATCTCCGCTTCATATCAGCCACCTGTATACATTACACAGATGTGTTTTAGTATCCCATACTATATGATTGGAAATAATTACGTTTTAATGAATTGAAACTGTACCTGAGGTAGGGGCATCCGTATGCCCCTTCTTTTTCTCTGCAAGATAGATCTTACAGTTCCTCTTCCAGTGGCCAATCTTGTGGCAATGGAAGCACTCAGATTTCAACGGGGCCCCTTTAGTCTTTTTCTTCCCTTTTTTTGCCTTCACAGGTTGTGGGACCTGCCTCTTCTTACCCTTGCCTTTCGACAGGTCGAAAGAAGCAGAGCCAACAACCAGTGCAGTCGGCTTCTTCTCAATCTCCTCAAACTGCCTAAGCATATTGAGGAGACCAGGAAGATCCGTCTCAAGGCTGTTCATAATAAAACCGGTGATGAAAGGCTTGAACTCAGGAGTCAAAGACTTTAGGATAATGTCTGTGGACATCTCATTGTCCAAGACAAATCCTAACTGGGCGGCATCCTCTACGTACCTGATCATCTTGATAACATGATCATGTACGGGCTCTGCCCCCATCTTGGTGCCCCAGAGGTTGCTGGTGGCTTCGAACTTGGCAGATCGAGATCGCTTGCCGTACAACTCTTGTGCATTGAGGAGCATGCTTTGAACATCCATATATTCATTCTTCCTCTGCAACTCGTTGGTCATCGAAGCCAGAGTAAGGCACCTGGCCTTCTATGCATCCCTCTGGTACAATTTGTAGGCTTCCTTTTCCTCGAAGGTCGAATCTTCTTCGGGCTTATCCGGAGCGTCCTCGAATAGTACGTATCCTATTTCGGCAAGGGAAAGGACCAACTTGATGTTCCTAAGCCAGTCTTTGTAGTTCGTTCCATCCAGCACGTTCTTCTCAACCATATATCTAAGTCCCGATTCCATTCTGCATTTTATAGATACTTTAGTTAGTATTAGTTCGTAGTATAGTTTTAATGGTTTTTATAAAACTATATTCTCCCACTAAATTTATTAAAGACATAATAATAAACAATTTATTATAAAATAACATTTGTGAGAGAGGGATCCGACTACCCTGAGTCTGACAACCTTGAGTGTATCTCAACAAGTTGTCCGACTCTGCAGTCGGTAGACGAACTTTTCGTCAATCATATTAACTATGATTCCTTATCGATTTTTACCCCTAGTCATTTGTGATCATGAGTGTGCTCAACCGGATCACAATGGCTAGCCTAGTCGGTCCCTTGTTTTCGTGTCTAGCCTGACTTGCCCCGCCGCTCGGTGTATGCACGACACGTCGGTTTGGGTCAGGACTTAGACTACATTCTTGGTTAGACTTACACCGATGCTCGAAGGATGAGACAACGGTTTCAGTCAGGTCAAGATGTCAATCAAGAAATCGGTTTCTATAAGATTGACATATCACGGCTTGAGTGTAGCTCAACAAATGTAACATGTTTCTTACAGTTGCCAACTCCTAAAACAAGGAGGGCTACGATTTATCTTGAACAAGATTATTATCGTATTGACTTAGGTATAGTCGATGGACTTACATAGTCATGAATCGACTCCTTTCGGTCCAGCGGACACGGCCAGGGAATTGACTAAGCCAGGACCACTTGTTACCCAGTCTAGCTAGGTTGGTCCAGCAAACTTAGCCAAGCACATTGACCGACATCATGATCCATTGAAGGAGTTTTCATCAATTCTATGGTTTCCAACAACTAAATGGCTTTTAATTAAGAAGACTAGTTAATCCTTATCAACTAGTGGATCCTAAAATTCGAAATTTTATGGATTGGTTGAACAATTTTAATTAAGTCCTTATCAACTATAAGGTCTATTCGTTCAATGTGATACCCCAATCTAATTAGGATTTTATAAAACAATTCAACATTTTCAAAATTAGTCTCTTGTGAAAAATCATCAATTAAACGATTTATTAGAAATGATTTACAAACAAAGGGACTACCCTAATCTGGTATTTGGTTTTGATGTTGTTTTATTTTGTCAAACATAACATGTCACTAGTTTATAAAATTTCATCTCATAAAATTTTTAAACATTTAATGGCTAACCTAATAAGGTTCACATGTCCATTAAAAAATAACAACTAATTTATCAACATAAATAAACTTTCATTTTGTGACATACATGAGTATTTGCAAGTTTAAATTATCTACATAATAACAACATGCAAATCTAAATTTTAACAATTAAAATTAAAGATTAAAATTTAGAGCCTAAAAAATTTCATCGCATAAAACTAGGTCATATAAAATTATCAAATAATTTTAAACCTAGGCTTTAAAATTTTTAAACCATATTTCTAAAATTAAAATATCACAAAAATAATTTTAGAAACATCTATGTAAAAAGAAACTAGTTTATGTTTCATCTCATGAAAATAAAGTATTTCTATTATTTACATATTTTTAGAACAATTTTAAAACTATTTTAAAATCTTTTAGAAATCGTTTTAGAAGCTTTCAAACAAAGTTTTTAAAGATTTCTAACCTTTATGTAACTAAAGAAAATTTTAAATTTCAAAGATAAAATTTTTCTATAAAGTTACATAAAAATTAAATACCCCAAAAGGAAAAATTTATAAAGTATTTAAACATTAGTGACCTATTTAAAATTTATCGCATAAAATAAATAGTCAAAAAAAGTTTTCGTATTGCAAAAACAATTTTTAAACACAAAACAATTTATAAAACTATTAAAAAATAGTTTGTATGTTGAAACTTAAGCAATTTTAAAGATTTAAAAACGCTTAAAAGATCAACATGCATAACCGTGGCTCCGATACCACTGTTGGGGTTTTGGCGGACCCCTAGAGCTCGGATCTGTGTCCGTCCTAAGTCGGACGGACCACAGAGGCACGAAAGCGCTGCGGAAAACGGAAATTCAAAATTTCCAGACTAGCTAAACTATTTAGCTAGGCTCTGGGGAGCCAGAACCTAGCCCGATATATGCCAACTTGGGGTGGATCTGACCACCCCAAGATGGATCTTCTCTAAAGCGGCTAATTAAATCTACACTACAAATTACTTAACCACATACCCGGAATCTTGGCCCTGGAGCAGGCAAGATGTACCGCACCGTCTTCAGAAGCTCCTCGTAGCCGAGCCGCTTTGACTCGATCCGCCTGATCCGCCTCGCACCCTCGCACCGATCCGCCCGAGCTGACTTTCGCCTCCGAGCCGATCACACGCGGTAGAAAGTTTCACTTGAGAAGAACCCGTGTCTTAGACGTCCAGATCAAGAATCCAAACCCCCTTCATAGTCTTGCTAGGACTACTCCGGCGAACAGGAAGAGAGAGAGAGAGAGAATTTAGTCGCCGATCGAGCTTGCTCTAAAAATCTGGAGCTACTCGATCGATGGCTTGGTGTGTCTTTCAACGAGGAGAGTGCACCCCTATTTATATAGGGAGTCGGCACTCACTCTCTCGTTGCGAGCAATGTGGGACATTCCGCAAGAGGGGAAAATTCAATTAAGCCAATTTGGCTTAATTTCAAATTAAAGTGAGCTTTTCATAAAAGCAAACTTTAACTAATTAATTCTCCTTGCACATTAAACTTCATATACCAAACAAGCTATCAATTCGAAAAGCTTCGAATGGTGAACCCGTAGGAATCGACGGTGACGAATTTCGACTTCGTTTGACCCCTCAAACAATTGCTCAAAGTTTAGCAAATTGTCAAAATCCGTAGCCGTCAATTGGGGTTTCAAAAAACCCTAAAACAACTTAAGTTGCGGGCGCGCCCACTAAGCTTAGCGGGCGCGCCCGCCCAAGGGGGCTAAGGCGGGCGGCACGCCCGCTGCGCAGCGGGCGCTGGCCCGCTGCCGCAGCGGGCAGCGCCCGCTGCAACCGCGGGCGCTGGCCCGCTGTGCAGCGGGCTGCGCCCGTTTGCCTTGCCTATGGGCTTTTTAGCCCAGTGGGTCTCACCCACTTCTCCTTGGACCGTTTTCGCATTTTCCGGGCTCGTTTGAGCTCCGATTTGGACACGGTTTGAACCTGTGTTTAGACCGGGACGATCCCGTCATTCAAGTAACCCGTTCCAACATGTTTGTTCCTACTAAATTTGTCGTAACCAATTTACGACACGTTTAATCTTTGGGTTGCATCAAATGCAACGTTTGTCCCTATTGCTATTGCGACTAACTTTCACAACTTGACTTGTGAATATTTAATATCATCAAATGATATTTCTCTCTATTCTATCTTCCTATTACTAAGACACGAACACTACTCGGTGTGAGACCCTACAGCCTGACCTTACTACAGGTTGGGGCTCGGAACCCCTAGACGACGGTCACTACGAGCAGTAACTGTCGCCCTTGTTTCAGAATCATCATAACGTGATCGACCCTTTGACAAAAGCATCATTAGGTTTACATTGGCTGTGTCAGTGATGAACTTTGTTAGCCGTAATCCCTTCCTCAAGACTGTGTTTATGTTGGCCTAGGGTATGGTCTACTGTCAACCCTGTCAGACAACATTTGGTCAGTATATGGCGGTCTTTTTTGTATACACGTTGTACTTCTTACAACGCACCCCGACCGAGGATTAACGTAAAGACCGTACTGAGCCTGTAACACTAACTTCCCTTTAATGGAAGTGACGAATCCCATCTTAGTCATCTACTCGCCTCGAGAACTTCGGGTACAGCTCAACCTAAGATCTTTCAGCAGGCCTAGCCTCGAAGCTAGATCATAGGTCTAAGCTACATCGTTCACTCACCGGTTTGTACAAACGACTTCAGGTCTTAAGGACCAGCTAACCTATTATCACCCTAGAGTTATTAAAGACAGTTCGGTTAAAGTCAACCATTTAGTAACTCCAATTTGGTCTTTCAGTGAACTCATTCTCTAATGAGTACCTGTGTCTCATCTCCGACTTCACCAAGTCAAATGACTATGAGATCATCATTACCCTAAGGTAAGACTAAGACATAATGGTCTATCCGATGTGTCGATATCCAGTTCTCGACACATCTATGACCATGAACCGTTTTAAGACTTATGTTTTATATTCGGTCGCTTACTTACTCATAATCGAGATCTCATCTAGATACGTAAGGACCTAACAATAAGTCTATGGATATTATCTAAGTATATTAATACGAACGATTATATTATACTTAGAATAATACGTACCATATACAGTATGAACAAGACGTATATCTAGGATAAATTGCCTTATGGGCACATATTCTCCTACAGTGTCTCGGGCAGAGATGATGCTCACCGGAACTTCATGCAATCGAACAATCTCTTGCATGATTATCGACCACATCACAACGCGTACTAGAAGGAAGTATTAAAGGTAAAGGATAGATCATTACCTCCATATACTTCTTAGCAAGTATTTCCATAGATTGTCCCACTCGGAAGGGTATGAAATGTGCTGATTTGGTTAATCGATCAACGATCACCAAATCGCATCATTCAGCCTAGTACTCCGAGGTAGTCCAGTTAAGAAATCCATAGTGATGTGCTGTCATTTCCAAGTCATGTGTCGGGTAATTCTTCTCGTGAATCTTCAACTGTCGAGAAGCATATGCGACCACATGACCATGTTGATGTAGGACACATCCAAGTCCCTTGCCAGATGCGTCACAGAAGACCTCAAATCCTCCAGTCCTGTCTAGTATAGCTAACACTGGTGCAGTCGTCAGTTTGGCCTTCAATATCCCAAACGCCTGCTCATAAGAGTCTGACCATACATACTTGACATCCTTCCTCGTCAGGTGGGTCATAGGCTTGGCAATCTTCGAGAAGTCCTCGATGAATCGACGATAATAACCCGTCAATCCTAGGAAACTCCTGATGTCGGTAGCTGATCGAGGAGTCGGGCAGTTCCTGACTGAAATGACCTTCTCCGGATCGACAGAGATACCATCTACTGATACCACATGCCCAAGAAAGGCAACTCAGTCTAGCCAGAAATCACACTTGCTGTACTTGGCGTATAACTGATGGTGTCGCAATGTCTCCAGTACAACTCGCAAATGCTCGGCATGCTCTTCTTCATCCCTCGAGTAGACCAAAATGTCGTCGATGAAGATCACCACAAACTTATCCAAGAACTCATAGAAGATCAAGTTCATGAGATTCATGAATACTGCTGGGGCTTTAGTCACACCGAATGGCATGACTACAAATTCATAGTGCCCTTACTTGGTCCTGAATGCCGTCTTCGGGATGTCTCCACTTCTAACCTTCATTTGATGATAACCACTTCGGAGATCAAGCTTCGAGAATACTCGCGATCCGCCAAGTTGATCGAAGATGTCGTCAATACGCGACAGGGGGACCTGTTCTTTATGGTTACCTTATTCAGTTCTCTGTAGTCCACACACATCCTTCTCGAACCATCCTTCTCCTTGACCAAAAGAACTGGCGCACCCCAAGGAGATACGCTGGGATGAATCAATCCCATCTGCAACAGGTCGTCGAGTTGTTTCCAAAGTTCTTCCAGTTCAGCAGGAGCCATGCGATAAGGAGCCTTCGAAATAGGTTGTGTGTTTGGCATAAGGTCGATAGTGAATTCCAGAGCTCGATCAGGCGGTAATCCTGAAATATCTTCAGGAAATTCGTCTGCAAAGTCTCAAACCGCTTTAGGTTTCTCGGGCTCAACTTGCATCGATGCAATGATTAGTTCGTTCGGCTTGGCCCGAAACTTGATAGGCCCAAGTG
The DNA here is from genome assembly GCA_030789695.1 of Scilla litardierei. Taxonomy (NCBI): domain Eukaryota; kingdom Viridiplantae; phylum Streptophyta; class Magnoliopsida; order Asparagales; family Asparagaceae; genus Scilla; species Scilla litardierei. Next base: position 243,733,975 of record CM061133.1, on the reverse strand, counting down.
AACGGTCTCCGCTTATGAATTCAAACACATGGTGATTAGGGATTTCAAACACTACTTTCTTGTTGTGACAATCGATAGTAGCGTAGAAATTTCCTAACCAATCCATGCCGAATATCGCATCGAAGTTTGACATGTCGACAATCATAAAGTCTACGAACAACTCGTGTCCACAAATCACTATGGGGCAAGATCGACAGCCAGTGGAAGTACTCACTACTCCACTCGCAGTAGTGATGCTCAAGTGATTTGGTAGAGAGTCAACATGAATAGAATGTTTCTCTACAAATCCTTGGGATATGAA
>CM061133.1:243130674-243133174 GCA_030789695.1 Scilla litardierei | reverse complement strand
AAAAGAGATGTATGGTATTGACCGGACCTGAGCATCAAAGCTATCAGGCTTGATTCATCCCCATGCTAGTACAGTCAGTCAGTGGATATCATACCATTGAACCGGCTTAAGTCAATCTATTTTTTTTTATTCAGCAACCTCGTCCGAGTTTACTCGGAAGGAGAGTAGGCTTGACAGTATGTTCCCAGAGTCAATCCCCTAGGCAATCAATATGCTCAAGTGGGCCACTTACTACCACTATGTACTTTCCATTGTATTGTTATAGGCAATCACTTCTGAATAAAAAATGTTCATTCTCTCGCTCTGCTCGCGGCGCTCTATGCCCAAAGCTTCAACTCAATCCCTCCCTCTGGACAAAGGGGCATAGAAACGACTGAACCAAGCATCTTTCCATCAGCCAGGTCAGGGAAAGATAGGAGTACTCATGGGATCGAGATCTCTTTGCCGGCAGATCTTTTAGAACCAACCTTCAATGTCATCGCGGGCGGGCTTTTGGTTTGGGCACACGGAAAAGGAGAAGTGGATGGAGGGTGCTTCTCAGCTAGAGTTGGTGGTGGGGTCGCTATAGTGGCTAGGGTGAGTCTTCCTAACGGCGGGACGCCCGGCTCTAGACGAAGCAGCGGGGGTTACCACCACATCCTCTCCCGCTTCATTTCATTCAATAGGGCGACGACCGATGGCCATGAATGTTGAAAACAAAGCGTTTTAGGACGGCACCGAATCCTCGTCTGGATTTGAGAAGTGGGTTGCTATTCTCGCAGACGGAAAGACTCAACGACGAGTAGACTTATTGCAGCTCAGCTCGTCTGACTACGAGCCTAATCTATGGTAGAGCTGGGCTTTTTTCGTTTCTATAGACTCCTAACGCGCTACTTGCCTCTTCACTCTTCCCTTAACTATCGGACTCTGCTTGCAGCCCTTCACTGACACAAGCCCCAACTACTGACCTGACGACTGGCCTACAGAACTCAAAGTTTCTTGCGCAGGGTGGGGCAACGGCTCCATCGAGCAGTCACCGCAGGCCAGTTTGTTTGGCATAACAGGACCTAGTCTATAGCTTAGAATATTATACCCGTCATACCTTTTTTTTTCCCGCCTCCCATCTCGTCTACGCGGATCTACATCGGGCGGTTTGCAAAAAGACTGTCACAACAGGGGTCAAGACTCTCACAGTGTACTTCTTACCGACTGACGTGGAAGAGTAGAAGGCAAGGTTCTGAAAGACATTCAGTTCAGTAGGAGCAGGCATGACACAATCTCACACTCCAACAATGGAACATGATGCCTACGTCACACCTCAATGTCACGAGAAAGAGAACTGATCACTCTTCTAGCTGTCGACTCCGGTTGACTACCAATGCCTCACTGCTCGAACTGAGGGATCCGAGTCTCCACCAACTGCTCCTGGTCTCGTCTCGAAAACCGGTCTACACCTCATCTCGTTCTGGCCATGAAAGTTGTCCCGTATTGCCGACTTTACCTCCTCTGAGAGTCGACGCAAGCCTTATAAAGTAAAGCAGTCTCCTTCCTCGTCGAAGGTCTGTTTGCGCTGACTTTTTTAGCATGTGAAGATGTATGGCACAGCCTGTATCACATTGATGTGAGAAGGCTACACATCCGATTGATCGTCGAACGCTCTTGTTTTGGTCCTCCTTCGTCGAAGAAACCTTGATCGGATGCCCCCTTGCCCGCTGTCAGCTCAGGTAGCACCTTCCCCACTGAGAGTGCTTTCCCGCTTGAGTGGAAAGACTTGATTCGCCATTCCTTTGGATTGCTATGAAGATAACGAGGATCGAACGAAGACGAGGCCCTATCGCCAGAATCAGTTCAGCTAGAGCGCGGTGTCTCAACTCAGGAGAGGGAGAAAGAAAGATTCACTCTGTTCCACCGTGATTAGAGAGAGGGCGAACATCACCTTATTCACTTTGTCTTCTGTAGTACCCATTGGATGACCCAAATTTTCAGTAACACAAGGCACGGAGTACAAGAAAGGTTTGTCTTGCTTTGTACATAACCGGTACTGGAAATTACGAAAAAGGATGACTACTCCCTTCCCAGCTACCGGAGAGTGAAGTGAAACGTCGGATCGACTTGGGTCATTTCATTCGCTGCACGAGGAAAGTGAGGCACCTCGTGTCACTCAAGAGTCGGCTAAAGACATATGTCTATAAGCAACTGTACTGCTCATCATCCTTTGAGACTGGAGAGGCGACGGGATGCCAATCCAATGGGGCAACCCGGCTCAAAAAAGGAAATAGACCAAAGCATGGGTGACCGAGTAGGCAGCTAACCAACCAAAGTTCAAGGCCATGCATGCGTGCAAGGCAAAGAATCTCATAAAAGATAGCTTTCTTCCATATGGAATGGTAAAGATCCAGACTCCATCCCTCAGAAGAGGGTCTCTTTTCACCTATCCCTTTCCGTTCCAGTACAGTAAAGTGGTATAATCGAACTTCTCCCTTATCTCAACAAGGCTTTTAGTCAAGAGCAGGGGCTCAAC
>CM061133.1:243108174-243125674 GCA_030789695.1 Scilla litardierei | reverse complement strand
ACCTAAGTGGGTTTATTGGATCCTGGGGAACCATCACAAGTACGGCCGGCCTATAGAACGAGAATGCCGTGTCGTCCAGCGGAGCTTAGAAGAAGGTGACTCGGAGCCTAGAAGAAGGAAGGTGACTCGCGCAGACAGCTGACTCCTTTTCAATAGAAAGGAATAGCCAAACCAACCCAGCTGGCTGGTCAATCTCAGTGATCTTATCGGCCGGCAAACCGGAGACGGACGACCACGGTCCCGACCTTATCAGCACCGTAGGTTTACTAATCAATGAAGCCCCTCAACCTACTTACTTTTATTACACAGTCAACCAAGCCTAACCGTCATGGTCACGACATGTTGTTTATATTGATTGAGTTTACGGGATTCCATCGCCACGGAATCCATCCATAAACCGTCACCCCGGTGACCTTCGTCACCAAAGCGTCACGCACGACAGCTTCCAAAGCCGTCATCTCATCTCCAGTGGGTGCCCAAGAAGTCGGAGCACGTAGGCGCTGCCCTCGTTAAAAAGAAGTGGGGGAGAGTCAAGTAAAGTACAACAACGTTGGGGTGGGACGCTAGTACTTAAACTAGGGTTGCTTTGGCGCGCTAATCTTGCGTTTTTCAGCAGGCTGTTAGTTGTAGCGCGCTAGCGCGCCTTCCCTCCTTCTCTCACTTCAGAAAGATTTTGCAGTATTTTCTTATGATGACCTGGTCGAGAGAGTACGAAACATCGGTATAAAAGATTGAGTGGGATCAGTGAGGTTGGTTATAGTAAGGCCTGGCCTAAAGTGCGCGGCTTACGAAAAGGTAAGCGGTTAGGTTGACTTTGCCCCCATGCTACGCCCTTTTTCTGAATCGGAAGATAATCCCATTTTTCTTCCCCGCGGGATCTCTGTTTCCCAGCCACTAAGGTTCCGTTCGGTCCTCTTCCCCATGGGTATGGTATATGAACGTGAGAGCAGGAAGTTCTAGCATAAGAAATCCTTCGATTCCTAAAGTCGAATAGGCCGAGTGAACTGCGTGTGTCCTGCCTCCGGGGAATCACGTCTATCGAATGAATGATTGAAGAAAGAAATGCACTTTGTGAATACTTCGTTTTTCGATACTGAAGCTCGTAGTGGAGCATAAAAAAGAAATCAATAAAATTTCGTCATCTGCTGATTCTTTTTTGAAGGCGCGCGCTAGAAAGCTCCTATTTCATACTCCACCTTACCGAAAGTGCACACCCACTTCTTTTTCCTTGCAATAAGCTTCCTCCAGGGGGCATTCTCCACAAACAACTGAGTGTTTCCAGAGATTGATTTTATCCCCTGTTCCAGGAACCATGATGGAATCTAATTCCATGTTTGAATCATTCCCATCCACCCAAAGACTCATCTCCTATTTTCTGATATATATAATGTAATCTAGTCATTCTTCGAAAGGTTTTTCTCTACCATTACTATCTTATTCGATTTTTCCGCCCCCTCATCAGCTGTAGTTGTCGAAGATGTTAGAGTTATCCATAATTGTTTAGCTCTTAGCATTCGGCTGAGACTCCCACCGCGACACCCGGTTGGCAAACCGTTTTCCTTTGCCAACACAACATTAGGGCTGTTCCATAACAATTCTCTCATGATTTGATCTATACGTTCAAAAGCCTGGTTTTTTCCATTATTTACCAGCACCACCTTTCTCAGTTTGACTCTTCCTGGGAGCGATAGCCACCGTACTAATCAAGTTGCTCCAGTTCAATTCAATTATTCTTCGTTGGATTTTATCTATGACCGCTTTCTTCTTTACTATGTGAGGGCTTTCTTGCTTGTCTTTTTCCTGGGGACTGACTTTCCTTTATATGAATAGATCTTCACTCCTAGCTGCACTGATGCCCAACATATCTTGGATTCTTATATGGGCTCTCTTCTCTTGGAGGAGCTTTTCCTTGATTGAATTGCTGCTCCAGAGGCTCTGCAGAACTGATATAGAATTTTTCGGAGAGGATGAACATTTTCATTTTTCCTATTCTTTCTTCACGCTTTTATTTGTATAGCGCTCTTTTTCAAAAATGGATAGATTTTCGATCCCACCTCCGATCAAACGTCGCTTGCGATGGGTTGCCCGATCATCGAGTTCACCGATATGCTGGTATCATTAGAAATTGAAGAAAGAAATGAAACTTCGTTGCCCTTGAGTTGTTGGTTTTGTACTTAGTATGGCAATCGGTTCCTAATTGAAGCAGTTGCCGGGAGCACATTTTAACATATTTTAATCAAAATGCCCCACTTTTTTTGGTATTCGAGTGGGGGTATGGAGTGAAAGCAAATCAATAGTCTGAGAATGCAGCCTGTCGGCGAGCTTTTCACAACTGTAAGGTCATTATGTCATTCACCAGAGTGATGTACCCAAATTCGCCGATCATCAGGATGACAAATTCCATTTGATGATCTCACTCCCTCCCTCCGGTCGCCTTGCTTTCTGGATTCTTCTGAGTCACGAATTGTCAGACATCAGAGTGATGTGAGGGCTTTGGCGTGGGATGGTAGTGCTCGTGTATAGGCCTTGTAGTGAACTGCTTTCCAATGCCGCCATGTCATGAATCATGACCTACTCGACGGTGCTACATTCGACCTTCGAAACCTTTGGACTAGAACTTTGAATCCAATACTTTTTTATAGTGCTTGTGACTTTTTCTTTTCTCTCGATGAGAACGATTATAGTGGGTAGGCTCTCTCCTCTTGTTTCAACACCAACACATACCCCGCTTGTGGCATTTGACCAGTACAATTTAAGGGGAAGGATTATCCTATACATCTGCATCTTGTCGCTTGCTCAGCAGCACTTTCCTCAGTGAAGGAGTGGCTTCGCTCAATCAATGCTACAACTGCTTGTGCGTATGATTCTTCCCATGTGTACGAGTAGTCCACTTACTTTGGTTTACATACTCTAATCCGCCGTCGTTTTCATTCTTCTTCGGAGGCACTTAGCCCTCTCTCCTTTCGTCGTCAGTGCTCGGCATCTTCCCGGCTTTGAGCTTCTCCCCTCTTTCCCGGCTCCGTCAAGTTGTATCGGTCACATCGGAAACCAAACGACGCTCCACCTTCCGCATTTGACAACTGCTATTTCCGTGGACGGATTTGACTCGATGCTCCTTGTTGTTTGCTTCTACTTGCGTGGAAGAACAGCGATTGAGGAACCTGCGCCCAAAAGCGCCTACGAGGCTTGGCTAACTTCGTTTCCTTGACTTCGAGCAAGAATCGAATATGAGCAGATATGAGATTAGAATATCTGACATTATGAGATCTAGGAGTGGGATAATGAAATTCTTTTTGTACATATTGATCTGCCTCCCCCCTTTCTCCTCTCCCTTACGGTCGAGCGCGTAAACCCCCTCGTGGTCTACTCTCTATTAACAACTTTTGGAATCCTATATGGATTATGACCTGGAACAGAATGTCATTACGAAATCAGCGTTAGTGTATTTGCTATACGCTAGATTGAAGAGAAATCTGTGCTTTTAAATGCAGTTCCAGCCTTGCCGGGGAAATGAGCTAGCCAATCCTCTTCCTCTTGAGTCGGTCTGCGGGACACATATACAGCTTAGCGTGCATCACCTGCGTTTTCAGCATTTGGGTTTCCGGTTTAAGAATCTATTAGCATCCGTCAACCTATGTATCTCCCGTTTATGGGTCCCTCTCTGCGCTGCTTTCTTGGTAAGGAGATCCTCCTACATGCTGATTTCCCTCTTTCTATGCTATGGGTCTGTTCCTGTACTCACTTGCCCGCTATCCTAGGTATCGGCCAGCGGTCTCGGTCGTCTTGTTCGAACATTTTCCAATACCCTCCGGACCCTCGATTCTGAAGTTGATATTGGGTAGGCTCTCGCTCTCGTCTCTTTGTTCATCGTAGTTGTAGTATGTATTCCCCACTGCTCGAGGGAGTGTGATGGTCACGCTAGAGCTTCCCGTGCTGTACCGTGCACATCCACTTTACAGCGCTACACCATAGCATTCGACCTGTACCATTTCCATGGACTGACTTCAATCAATTTCTGCTTCAATGCATTATCATATGGGTCGTGATATGCAGCGTGCATTCTTTCTTGCGGGCTGCTCGTCTGCTTTAGCGCTCTTTAGTCTATCCGTACATGCAGCTGTACCTTCTCTGGATCTGCTTCTATTGTCTACACTAGCCTCGTATCTTTCCCTATGCTACTATACAGACCTTGTTGCTTTCGGCAATTGTTGACCAGTGCTATTTTCATAGAACGATTTCCCTCGTTATCGTCAACTATTCGTTTGCGTATCACACATGCTTCAGGAATGTGCAGCTGCCTCACCCGATGCGGATTCAGCCTCGCATGTCTAATTGCTTACGAACTAAAATAAAAGCAGCCATCGTCTTCGTTTGCGTCTGCTGATACTCTGCGCTTTCCCTCTTAGCGTCTCTAGTGCTCGGAACCCTTCTGGCATTGAGCACCTCCGCTTCCCGGATCAGTTTTACTTGTATACAGTTGCTTGGTTTCCTTTGCTTCATTCCTTGGTTCGGTCGGAGCAAGGGCGGAGTTCGACGAAGCCTGTAGTAGAACCTTCCGCCGTTGCCGATGCCCCTTCCCTTCGATTCGAACGAGGACATTGGTAGGCTCTCTCTCTCTCTGCATTGGACCCATTCTATTTCCATTGGACGGATGACTCATTCCTAATTTCAAATCGATTTTTGCGTTTGCGTATCACATATGCATCCGAATCCGCAGCTACTTTCTTTGATCCGATTCTTCCACATATGCGTAGTGGTTTACTGAACTGTTAGTGGCCATCATCCTCTGCTTTGCGTCCTCATATACTAGTAGCTATCTCTTTCGTTCGTCCATAGGGCTCGGGCAAGCAAGAATTGACCATCTTCCGTACATAAGGCGACGGCTTGGAAAGAAGCTACCGTCGACCATCTTCCGAAGTTACTCATCGTCTCCTAGGTACCTCCTCCCTATTATTCATACTCTGTAACAGCTGCCTCGCTAGCGAGGGGTCTTCCTGGGTGGGGAGACCGATCGTAGGGCGCCTTCACCTCTCCTTTAAAACCGAAATCTACCGCAGAAGCGAACAAAAAATGAGAAATTAGGTAAACAATGCCATCTGATCGACACATATTCTATCTCAAACTAAAAGCCCTTCCGTGGTGAAAGACTCTCCCAGCGCTACGGTCAAAACGATTACGCCCAGCATCGCCGCTAAAGAAATCGCTCGATTACTAAAAAGCAAAGAAAAGGGGTCCACTACGGCCGGATCGATACGACTATGTGAATACAAATGGATCGTATCATCATCAGGCGTCGATGAAGATTTTAGAAAGAAGAAGATCATGGATTCCATTTGGATGGAAGCAGGGAAGGTTGAGGATGCGACCCTCACACAAGGTTACTTCCTTGAGTAGTTGGGCGCAGTAACCAGAAATGCAAGTCGGAGGCGAACAAGGGTTCCGTGGCAAGCACCCACCATAGACTAAATCCAAGACAAAGAGAGAAGAGCAAAGCAAAACGAAAGTCCCGTAAATAAGAAAGGTAGAGCGCATCCTCAAGAGTGAAAGAACGAAGACGACCAGTTCGACGCCTAGCGTCCAAAAGACCCGGCAAACGGTCTGGCGAACGGAAAAAGCGAGCTCCACACGCGGGGCGCTGCCCCAGAAGCGGATAAGAAAGCGAAGGAACCGAGGAAGGAAAGGGAAGAGGGCGGGCGGGAGGACGATTAGAATTCTCGCCGGAGACACGAAAGGGCGAATCCCGCAAAAGAAGATGTTTTCCGCTCAAAAACTGACAGAAGAGACGTACCATGAGAAAGCTATTTCACACTTGAAGCTCCTATTCCGCGCCAAAGGGCCATCAAAGCGGAACTCACATAGAAAAAAGAACCCCACATAGCCTACCCATTTCATAAAGAAAGAAAAGGCGCTTTCTCATGATGAGGGTCTCCACCAAAGAAATGGTAAAAGACTTTTGCATTCATTACCACAGCAGAAAGAAGCGAAGGAGAATTTCCATCTTTTAGTTAATCGCTCAAACTCGCGTTTTTTCCGTCGATAGGGTCGAGCCTGAGAAGCAATTTCTGTCTGGAACCTCATCTGACGGCTTCCGGTCTTTCTTTCTCAAGAACGAAGGCAAGCCTCGTGGTAGTCCCGAGATGCAGTACTCCTTCAGGCCGGACAAAGTGAGGTCGCTGTTCACAATAGTGCTGATAAAAGGATATTGAACCCTCCCAGAACCAAAAAGAAAGACTCAACGAGGTGGATCGAAAGGACGATCCTAACTACTGCCCGTATCACCGATACGTAGACCACCCTCTCGAAGATTGTTGGGTGTTTCAGAATTGGATGCAAAGAGAGTACGAGGCAGGAAGGTTAGCCCTAGGTGAGGATGCGCTTCTCAACCCTCCGACTCAAAGCAAGATGGTTAGCACATTGCATGACCTAAGGTTCAAGAAAAGTCAAGTCGAATTCTGTGGGATGGTTGACGTGACTCCCCAGGATGCGTTTCTCGCGGAATGGAGGACAGATGGAGCCCCTTAAGGGAGGTAGAGAAACCAGTTGAGGGAATATGCAATTGCGTCCTCGAGACCGGATACCTGAACCCTCCACAGAGAAAGGAAAGAAGTCTGACCCTACGCAAAAGATAAGGGAAAGAGACTTGTTGAAGCATCAAAGAGTTATTAAAGATAAAGGGAAGGTACAAATTGGATTGGATTTTACACTGTTACTAAACCTATTGCTCGCCCCTTAGTGACCCCTTTCGTAAACTTCAGTCGTCTGATCGTAAACATAAAAAAAACTCGCTTCCTCGTCGCTTCTTTCTGGCGATCTGGCGACTAGCTTCTCCAGTGGGTGGCTTGGTAAGCAAGCAACCTTCAGCATCAGTCAAATCCCTTTATAGGTCGGAATGGTGGGGAAGGGGGCCCTCCCTACTTCAATGGAAAAGGGGGAATCGCCGTTTCACAGCCGCCCCTCTACTAAATTTATATCTATCTCTTCGCCTAACATGATCACGAACGAAGACAGAGAATTGCGTAGATAGGAGGAGGAAACGAACCAACCCGGGGCCCCAAAAGGGGAATGAAATGTAGAAATGATCGGAACGATTGAGGTTCTGAAAGAAAGAGAATGGTGGCCCTTTCGCCCAGGGGACATCGTCGCGGAGAACAATATCAGGTCTTCTATAACGCTTCGCATGTTCTTTCTTCCATTTTTAGATATGGAGATAGATTCTGATAGAGATCTAGATCTTTCTATAGATAGATGGATCCATTGATCAATTTCTATTGATCCGGTTTCAAGATCTATGAACAAGAGAGATCCACAAATATCCATGTGAAAAAAAAGAGATAAATAGATAGGGCTGAGCCGACAGCAGGGCTGGGTACGATGATGGGCGAGAGAGGGAAAAAAACCTTCGGGATGGATCGGGAAAAGTGACCTCCGGCTCAGCCCCCACGACTTCCTTCCCTTCGCGTAGCTCAGTCTCCGTCGAACTCCGCCCTGCAGCTACAGCCCGACCCTACTGGTCGCCTTTTTTTTCCCAGAATGAATTCGCCCGACCACGACGAATCCTGCCCTCCTGTCTTTCTTTCTCATTGGACCACTGGCTGCCCCTATGAATTCAATGATTTAAGGGTCCCGGGAGGAAACTTCTCCAAGAAAGCCTACTGGTTGGTCTGGTTGTCCCCCCTAAGGTGGCCGGGCGGGCCTCGGTTCAATCTTGCCGATTCCACCTAGACATGGCTCAATAGAAGGGGTAAGGTCGACGTGTTCTTAAAACAAACAAAACTCTCAGTGCACTTCGGAGCACGGTCTTCCGTTAGGTCCTTTATTTATATAGCGACGAAAGCCTTTTGGCTATACTCTACTGTCCGCCTCCGGCGGTTCTTTCCTTTTGGCTCGGCGGAGCTGAGCTGGGTTCCATTGCACTCTGTAGGAAATGAAGGGGAAGTCCGCGCAGCAAACCGAGGCCCTGCGTGCGCCGTACCGCCGACGAATAATAGGTACCCCCACCCCAGGCAGAGTTTGTGAGCCGTGTAATAGGCGACCATTTCGCGCGGTTCGGGGGGCACTTGAGTAAGCCGCCGGCGCCCGGCTGCGTCTTTACCCCTATCCAATTTTTGGGCCAATTCCCCCTTCGTACTACCAAAAAATGAGATTCTTGCCGAATCCGAATTTGCTGCTCCAACCATTACAAAACTCATACCTATTCTGTTTAGTACTTCAGGTGCATCTCTAGCGTATAATGTAAATCCCGTAGCGGATCAATTCCAACGAGCCCTTCAAACTAGTACTTTTTGTAATCGACTCTATTGCTTCTTCAATAAACGCTGGTTCTTCGATCAAGTTTTGAATGACTTTATAGTCAGATCGTTCCTGCGTTTCGGATATTCAGTCTCATTCGAAGCTTTAGACAAGGGTGCTATTGAGATATTGGGCCCTTATGGTATCTCGTACACATTCCGACGATTGGCCGAGCGAATAAGTCAACTTCAAAGTGGATCTGTTGTGCGAAGAGTGCGTTATGAACCGTGGCCGCCTGCCTGGTGGGGGCGGCTCCTCCGTTGTGGGTAAACGGGAAACCCGACTCTACGAACCCGAGGAAAGGCTGCACAGCTTCCGTAGGGGCGTTAAGACCGGAGCTTTTTGTAGTGCTAGCAGGAATGCAAGTGAATGAATCCCATCCCCTAGCGAGCTTTAAAGTCAGCGAGGGCGTAGCAACAGCGCCTTATTGAAGTAGGGCGCGCTACGGCAACACAGTACTTATGGGGTGGGGGCTTGCTGTCTACTTCGCGAGCCTTCACTGCCCTGTTCTGTAACTTCCCTTCTTTCGTCCGTCCACGAGGCAGTCAAAAGAAAGAGAGAAAGGGGCGGCTATAACGCAGGAGTCGTGGCGGTTGTATGCCACGAGGTCCCTATAGACAAGGGGACAAGTGAATCATCGCTTTTGGGCGCAGGCAGCCCTCTACCATCCATCCCATTGCATTCCTCTCGTAGAGTACTGTACCGTCTCAGACCAGATACATCTATGGAAAGAAAGGATTTATTATATAAGAATCTTCATTTTTTTATTGATAGGGATCCCCCTCCCGTAACTACGGATTGATTGTCCCTACCTAAATGGTAGTGGTCTAGGGAGCGCAATTGCTAGAGCACGGGAGAATGAATAGTAATGATTTAAGCAAGAGCAGCCGGACGGACTACTATAGTGAGTCTAGTGACTACTAAAGTCTTTTATTTCTTTGTAGAAAAGTAATAATGTCTGGTATAGCAGCCTTTCTGAGCGAGCCTCTGGGATCTCCTGTAAACCCCCATTATTTGGTAAAGGGAGGATATTAGGGGAAGCAGTGAGTGGAGATTCCCCTGCAGAGAGCCGGATGAGGGGAGACCCTCACGTCCGGTTCGGAGGGCGGGGATATCCCGACCCTACTATCATTATGCCTTTGCAATGTTACTTGGTTCAACTCCATTTGTGACCTTTTCTCGTATGTGGGATTCTCTATCTTCTTGGGTAGATTCTAGATCGTCTTTCATTTTCATAGTTAGTTGTTTTCTTTATAATAAGTCAAGTCAATAATAATAATCGAACTGGAGGGCCAGGATGGCTTGGTAAGCAAGCAACCTGTTATGTAGGCGCCAACTCCCAGTTCTTTCTCTTCTTTCTTTTTTAGTTTAGTGACAGTTCATCAAAACAATTGCATTAGTAGAGCGATTGCTAGATTTAGTTTAGTGCCACGAAAAAGATCAAAAATCGGGGTCATCTTCACCCTTTTGAGGGAAGATGATACGCGGAAAGAAGAAATAAGAAAATCGTTGGGGTTATGTATCTTGATGCCCACTCGAGGTTTTCCGACTGAAAGGGCCAACATCGAGACCGACAATAAAGACTTCCGTCCGATGTCGCGCCTAGGATAGTTGACTTGTCCAAAATTTCTATGGACAAGAATTCCAATATCATACGATGGAACGGGCGACAGAGAGCATCTTTAGTCCGCCTGACGTTAGAGTCATAAACAGACGAAGACGTCCACATAGGTTCCCATCGTAACCCCACATCCATGGGGATTTCAAACAACTTAGAGACATACCGTTCAGCCAACTCGACACAGCGTGCTCTAAAGTCGGTTAATAATTCGACTGGAACAAGCAACGGCTGGAGGCTTGACGATCGATTCAAATTCTTTTCTTGCGCATTAAGATGCATTTTGAAAGTAAAAATAGTGAGAGGCGATGGATCCCTCACTAATTGATCTGTCTTGGCATCACGACGTTTTATCATCCTTCTATGAAACACCGGGATGCATCGAGGGATACCACTACGAGTAAGGAACACCGGAAACGGAATGGCGAGGGGCTTATCAAAACAACCTCCGTAGTGCCTCATCAAGCACACGGAACAAGACTTCAAATAAAGACCCGTATTTACCTAGTGAACTAGAGATTCAAGTCAACAATGATAATAGACAGGCAGGTACTGATAAGACAATATTCTAAACTGTTGATCTAACTCCAAATAGTTACAGGAACAAGTTACAGTCCTATTCATATAGGCAGACCGACCTTATCCTATTCCTTCTACTTAAGGTCAGGAATAGCGGTCTGATAGAGCTCATATCCATCCTTTGAAGTCCTGAAATGGCAGTATTTTCACTATTCTCATAGATGAGCTCGACTTTGGCACCAGAACTCCTTCAATTTGAAAAAAGAAAAATAAATAAAAAAAAGAAAACGGTAATAATTACGCATCCAGGTATCCCGCAAGGAAGCCCGCTATCTCCCGTCCTGATAAATATCTTTCTTCCCTACTGTAAGTAACGGCTTGCATCCTAGACTAGAAGAAGTTCCCCGCTCGCCTTTTTCGATGTGGTTGTGCCCACTTCGTTTCATTACTTCTTCTATGTGTTTGCCTTGCTGAGTGAGACTGACGTAGTGCGAACGTCGAGCAGTGCTCGCTCGTGCTTCTTCTAACCGGGGAGCACGTCGCTAGTCCAAGGCGCTGTTAAGCCCAAATGATTCAAAAGTGGTTAACGGTGACATCAATGCACAGGGGGACCTATGACACCCCACGGAGCGGTAAAGGAGACAAAGGATTTATAGGCCGTCGGAACGAAAGAACATGGAAATTTCCAAAGTAAACAAAACCTTTGGAACTCGACATCTCTCTTGGGTTGAGAGCGACAATCAGGACAGACAAAAGGGACAGGGAAGAGAACGAAAGATTCAGTAGTGAGAAAAAGGCCCTGCCTAGAGCTTGTCCATCTACGAATTAGTGATCCAACTGGGCATCTTACGTATGAATTCGTGCTCCAAGTATGGGCTCTTGCCCTGTCTCCATAAAGGAAGAAGGAGCCAAGTAGGTTATACATTAATTTAGTAGTTAAATATTTCCATTCTGCCTTAACCATGCCCACCCTGTAAAAACGATTCTCCAACTGATGATTTTTCAGTTTCGGACATGTAAGATAGCCTACCCGGCGCGTCGAGGGTAAGATAAGAGGACAGCCCTACGAGTGAGTGAGGCTTTCATCCCCTCGCCTACGGTACCTTCTATTTGTCAAGTTCGAATGTAAGATGGATTCAACCTATAGAATTAGCGACAAACTCTTAACTTGGCACAGGAGACACTTGGCACTCCGCCTGAAACACTACGCCTCATTTTACCTGCCAATTACGGTTGATCCGTCGGATTGAAACCTCCATTATCTTCGGCAACTAAGGACGAGCATCGGCTTTGATGTCCAAAATGTTATCTTTAATGACGGTCGCCTTGACCGGGCTCTTCACCGTAGAACCTTTACCCGTTCAACTGGAGCACAGCTATACTTTCATCGCTTTCACTAGAACCAGAGTCATAGGGGCACTTTTTGTTTTGTCTTCCTTAATTACACAACCTATGTTTTTTCGTGGAGCGAAGAATTTGCCTTAATCGGCGAGAGTATATACAATCTATGCCACTGGCAAGAAGCATGATTGAGGGCTTTATACTTTAGTCTGTAACTCTTCAATTGGTCATTGGCTCTACCTCCAGCCCCTTCATATTCCGTATCCTGCAGCTTCTTTGCTTGCTTTTCTCGATCAAGCATTCCTGTGCTTAGCAAAAAGGTAGTAGCATTTGGGGTGGCAAGAATCTCATTTGCCGGATAAGCCGGCTCTTGCTTGCTGTCTGTATGTGGTAGGGCCTGGTCAACTGCCCAGCCACCTCTTTAGCTCATCTCTTGTCAACGCTAGCACTTTTTAATAAATGATGCTATTCCCGACTCGCGAAGTGAAGCTCAATCTCTATTCATTAGTTCAGCGCTAAGATGTAGAACTGGATCGTATATGGGTCAAGAGATCTTCAATCTGGAATTCTCATTTTTATATTGATCTTAGTTATAAATTAATCTACATAAGATTATATGTAGGGGAATGCAAATGCACTATGGGAACTCAATAAAAGACATTATTTGAGACTTAGGCTAACCTAACTCCCTTCAACTATAATCGAGAGGAAATAAGTCTCAGCAGGCACTAAAGGGGAAGCTTAGAGACAGAATGAAAATATAAGAATAGAGGAGTACGTGGGGGGTAAAGTAAACATAACTCGAGCAATATAGACCGGGCCTGCTTCCCATTCATTCTTTTATAAGGATGCTCTTCGGCTGGTCAATAGGGTACAGCGCCTCTACTCTCTTCCTTCCATTCGAAAAGAAGAAGGTGTCAGGGGGGAAACCCTGAACTTTTAGGGGGCTCTAGAGGTGTGCTGTCAAAAGGACGCCTCGAAATGATCGAGCCAGATGTGGTCATGTGCACGACTCGCGGATGCCGCAGGTGTATGTGGATACTCCCTTGACTGTTAGAGGAGTCACTCGCCTTTAGCAGGAACAGGTCTGCCCAGTTATAAGACTAAGGCACTGACTGACGTGTTTGCTCAGCCAAATGCGAAAGCCTTATAAAAAGGGCGAGTAGGGGTGGACTGGGTACCTGTGTCGGGTCTGAGTAGACTTTTTTCAACACCCAAAAAAGCAAAAAAGGCATCGTCTGGCAGCTCACGCTGTCAGGGGATGGGGAGGCGATGGAATCCCTCCCGCGTAGCTGAGCTAACGAGTTCCTAGTAAGACTAGGTTAGTTTGCTTTATGTCCAATGGCAACCATACTGGTTTACTTCGGTTGATATAGTATGGTTTACCACGGGTTGCGACCGGTTCCATTCGGTTCCGGAAGCTCTCATCTTGGTTCGTAACCGAGACGCCACCCCATGGGAGAACAAGTTCTCTCTCATTTAGGAGAGTTGGTGACTTAATTCGAGATCGGGTGCACACTGGATTAGCTACCCAGTTCATGTAGCTTATATAACCTTTCTTTCACAATGACTACACTACTGAATAAAGCTTTATTCAATGTGCTCCTACGCCGGATTAAGCCATCATGGCGCGGTATCTTTGAAGGTACCGGGACCTATTCTCTTAATAGGCGGTTTGCTTTCTAAAGCAACCTAAGGTGGTCCTCAACGGTCAGACCAAAGAGAGTTGCATCGCGGCTTACCTCCTTGCTAAGAAGGTGCTGGCTCTCAGGCTACGGTCAGGTTTGCTTTTTGTAGCTCTTTACTTAAAGCAATGTAGTTCGTTCCTCCAAAAAGCTTATGGTACTACAACTGGCTTACTTCCTGTTCCAGTTGCGTTGACGCGGCAGGGATATCGAACGATCATTCCTTCCTTTCATAGACGTATGATTTATAGGAAGGATGACAAGGCTGATCAATTGGTACAACTGTCTCTTTCTTGGTTCAGCTTGGCTAAGCTAATTCCATTAGCCCCCCCCGATTTCCGACGGGTACCTTTGAAAGTATAGTTTCGCCATTATTACCTGATATACGCCCTGACGGGCTTATTGAAACCTTTAAGTCAGAGTTTCCTCGTTAACGACTCTTTTTGGATTCGTATCAACTATTCCTATAAGTTAGGGGTTAGTTTGGGAACCAACCTGGAAGGCTGTTCCTAATGTATCGCAAAAGGTCGTTGACAGGAAAACCTTGACTACGAAAGTGGTTAAGTCTGGTTTCTTAGCTCTCAAACAAGAGTTAGGAGCCTTTCTTGTCATTCAGACTTATATTGAAAAGTATGCAAAGGAACTCTTTCAATATTCGCCTAGTCTCGCATTATGGCCGGAGCGCACACGCTCTCGATCCCTCTAATGATGAGTTATCTAAGGCGGACTTTGCTGAGGCTCGTACGAAGGATTACTATTGTGATCTTTCCGCTGCGGATGCCCTAGTAAAGACAGGCCGATTAGCCGCAACGCTGGAGGGTGCTGGGAAGAGAAGAGTGTTCGCTATTGGTAATTACATCAAACAAAGGTTGTTGGCTCCGTATCACCGGTGGTTTATGACGAGACTTCTTAGAATACCTATGGATGGTACGTTCGATCAGTGTCGTCCGTTAGACTACTTAGTTGGGTCTAATGTGACTTACTGTTTTGATTTAAAGTCAGCGATATATATCGCGGCGGCCTTTGCCACTTCTTAATACCATGGCTCAGCTCCTGCTCGGTAACCTACGTGGGAAAACTTTAGTTGAGGAGGGTTCCAACGAGTTCTATGTTGGTCCTCCTCTCACTAAACGTGAGTTCGAACCTATTAGTTTTAAAGCTGGACAACCGTTAGGCTATCTAGCCTCCTGGCCTCTCTTTTCCTTGTGCCATCACTTATTAGTATGGCTTGCCGCAAGGTTGGCTTATCCCAAGGCGGGACAACCATTCCGTGGCTATGCGATTCTTGGTTACGATATCGTTATCACTGACTCGTTAGTCGCGTCGGAGTATCGTCGGATACTTGATCAGTTAGGAGTCAATCATCTTTCTCCAATGAAATCCTTGATTTCTAAGACTGGGTCCTTAGAGTTTGCTAAGAGATTTAGGGTAGCAAGGGGCACTAAGGATTTTTCTCCTGTGTCCCTTCGCCTTGCCCTACTCACTCGATTGACATCGCCTTTTGACTCGTTGCTTTCTGTAAATAAGTATGGAGTCAAGATATTTTCAACTCTTGCCCGCTTAGGGGGCGCTGGTTATAGGGTGAAAGGCTCCATCGGTCGATTATCTCGTCGATGGGATCGTATCCGTGTTATGTCCGAGAAGCCTGGGAAGGGCGGAATGCCTTTGGAGTTTTGGTTGTGCAGAGGTCTTGCGGAGCCTTATCTCAAAGGGGATCTATTCTTCTTTATCCGTCAACAACTCAAGCCCAAAGAGCGATAAGTTATTCTTATAATGCTGGTAGTCTTATGTGTATGGAGTTTGAAATCCTCGAGCGCACAATGTTGCGGCCGTCGGATGGCTCAATGGCTGAAGGTTGTGAAATGGTGTTATACCGTGCTGGTAAAAAAAAGACGACTGTTCTTTTGAAGATCTATTTTCAGGCCCTTGCTAATCACTGGAAAAGTCCAGAAATTGACGATCCAGAGTTCCAAAGGTATGGTTTACTTTGGAAAGTGTATGATCGTGTGGCTGCGAGAGGTGTTCACTATCAACCACCCGTATTAGTTGATCACCTTCCCAATTTGAAGGGGTGGATCCTTGTAGGAATCACCGGACATGACGGGTTGATGTGTCCAGAAGGGACTTCAGTGATCTTTTGGATAAGGTAGGGAGCAAGCTTACGGGGTGGAGCTCGATGAACCTCTCCAAAGCCGGCAGAAGCACGCTGATTATGTCGGTTGTTATGGCTACACCCATCGTAGCCATGTCCTACTGTGGTGTGCCGGCTGCGGTGACCATCGAAAAGATGTATAGGGATTTCCTTTGGGGTGACACTGCTGAGCATAGGAGACTGCACCTAGTCTCGTGGGAGAAGATCTGCAAACGGAAAGAGGAGGGTGGGCTGGGTTTTCGTTGCCTCAAGCCTTGGCGCACGTATTTGTTGGCGAAGAACCTGGGCAGAGCACTGTCCCAACCCTCGTCTATCTGGGCGCAAGTTGTTCGAGCAAAGTATTCCCTCAACGAGGACCGTCGTCATGTCTGAGGGCTCTCGGGTACAAGTGTGTGAATTCTCACCTATATGGAAAAGGTTGAAGGATTGCCTATGCTGGGTCTCGAACAAGAGGAGATGGGTGGTTGGTGAAAACCAACAAGTCTCTCAATCCAGTGCAAGATATCATCGAGCAGGCCTTGTGCCGCCCCTGGCTCTTCTTTTCTTCACCCACTGCACAAGACCCTCCATCCAAACCCGAGATGCACCCAGGACCTCAACTGCGAACCGCAGTCCAGCCCATGCACCTATAAGCTCAGCAAGTGGAACTGATAACCCATAAACACTAATTCCTTCCGCATAGACCACCCTGGCTTGCTCCTTTCTGATCAGAAAACCAGCTCCGCCTTTGCCAGTTACCGGGTTTAGACCGCCATCGAAGTTAATCTTTAGCCATAGTGAGGGTGGGGGTCCCCAACCGAAAGAGATGATGTTAAGGGGGAGTGGTATCCACTCCTGCTTACCCCAGTTCGCCACAGGAAAAGAATCTTCGAAAGCCAGCGCTTCCCACCGTTCTTTGGCCTGCATCAAAGGACGACGCACCAGCTGAAAGGGGTGACAGGTTGTGTTTGAGAACACTTTAGCCTTCCTGCCCTTCCACAGCTCCCAGACAGCGTAAGTCACCGCAGATTGCAAGAAAGGCCTAGCACTAGAGTTGAAGGTATTACCCTTCGACGGACGAAATCAGCTGGGTCATGCTCGAGACCTAAACTGAATAAGGCCATCACTTGTGAGTTCTAACAGTCTCCAAACTCTCTTTGAGATTTTGCATGTTACCAGCACATGCTCAATGGGTTCCTCGTGGGATTCACACCTCGGGCATGCAAGATCGAGCATCATCCCCCGCCCATGCAAAAGCACCCGGCACGGGATTGCTTCATGCAAGATTTCCCAGCAGAAAGTACGTCCCCTTGGACTGGACCTAATCTTCCAGACCCATGCCCAATCACGGTCAGAAAGCTGCTGGCCCACAATATCTCTATAGATATCCCCAAGCACCACCTGGCTCTCGCCCGAAGTACCCCAGCCCCTGATGTCAGTGCAGGTGATATGTGAAAGAGGTAAGGAGCATATAGCCTTCACAAGCTCAAGACCAAAAACTTCGGCTAACCGATTTCTATCCCACTCTCTGTTGCCGGAAAAGGAAGACGTGATCCTCCTGCTGAAGAAGATTAACGTTAACAAAGGTTGGCCATCTAGCAATAGAGTATACACTTGAAGAGTAGCTTACTACGCTACGATAGCTTTATAGAAAGCATTCGAGAGAGCCAAGAGATATACGAACTGTCAAGGGGAAGGGCGGAGTTCGACGGATGGTAAGAAGGGCCGATCAAGGGCTTATAGCGGGCTCTCTCTCTTCAGGTTAAAAGCTCTTTTCAAGCAGTGACGGAGAAGTGGGAGACAGAGCTTGAGGAAGAGGTAGGCGGCAATCAAAAAGGTAGTCTATCCATTCTGGCCTTCTAGGCTTCAAGCTCAATCCGGTAAACCTACCTTTGACGTTTCATTAAATTGTCTTCT
>CM061133.1:243044554-243107674 GCA_030789695.1 Scilla litardierei | reverse complement strand
TTTGTGGTTACAGGGACCTGCTTATGTTTTATTGACGCTTATCGGGTTTGGGGCTTCACTGCTCCACTCTCGTGCGGACCTTTTCACGTCTCGCCTCCATTTTAGGGAAGCGGGGCGTGACAGATCTTCTTCTAAGTTATAAGTGTAATAGTCAGGACCAAAGTCCTTAGCAACACGAGCCCTCTTACTCTTTCTAGAATCAATTTCTAACCCTTTATCAGACTCAGGAAGACTAAGGTCTGGTAAAGAACATGAACTAGAGCCCCCACTATTCTTAGATTTAAACGGAAATTTATCTTCAAAGAAATCAGCATCATTTGATTCAATTATAACATGATCTTTCAAATCATAAAATCTATATGCTTTGCTATTCATTTCAGGGGAATAGAGAGCAGTCTTCTCAGGAATAATACCATGTGAATTATAAAATTCATTAAAAATAGTAGAGTCATATTCAGTTCCTCGATCACTACGTAATCTCTTTATCTTTTTATTACATTGATTTTCAATTTCAGTAACAAAAGATTTAAACATATCAAATGCATCACTTTTATTTTTCAAGAGATATACAACAGTATAATCAGAACAATCATCAATAAAAGTTATAAAATATCTTTTTCCATTTCTAGTCAAGACACCATCAAATTCACATATGTCAGAATGGATTAAATCAAGAGGCTCTGATTCTCTTGTAACTGATTTATGTGGTGTTTTGGTTATTTTGGCTTGACTACAGTTTTCACATTTCTCAAATTCATCCAAAGACAATTTAGGAATAAGTTCTAAGTTACTCATATTTTTAATAAGGCGTTTGTTAACATGACAGAGTCTAGCATGCCATATATTAAAAGAACACAACATATAAGTAGAAACTGAACCTTTATTAGCATCAATGTTCAACTTAAACATACCATCAGTGGCATACCCTTTTCCAACAAAAACATTATTTTTAGCAATTGTATACATATCAGCACATATAGTTTGAGTAAACCCAGCCTTGTTGAGAAGGTAGCCAGAAACCAGATTCTTTCTCATCTCTGGAGTATGCATGACCTCTTTAAGAGTTACAGCCTTTCCAGAGGTAAACTTCAAATCTACATCGCCTATACTAGCAACAATAGTGGAGTGGGAATCTCCCAACGGCACTTTCTTGTCCTTTGTTTCAGAATAGGACTTGAATTGTCCACGATCATAACAGACATGGCACGAAGCACCAGTGTCTATCCACCACCCTTCAGTACCTCCAATTGCATTGACTTCAGAAATCATTGCAATTAAATCCTCTTCGATAAGTTTCGCCTGCGGTGCAGGACGACGCTTATTCCGACAGTTCTGAGCCAAGTGGCCAGGCTTGTTGCAGTTATAGGAAATAAACTGTACCGAGTCATTCTTTGAAGGGGGTTTAGGTCCATTCTGATTTCTAGGAACATTTTTGTTCTGGTTGAATCGATTTCGATTCTGATTCTGATTCTTTATGAATTTACCTTTAGGTTTCAGAATAACAGAAGTTGTTTTCTTACTATTAGAAACAACATTAAATTCTTCCTTTTTATCTTGTTTACGGGCCTCCTCCTCAATTCGAAGACGGGTTATCAAACTTTCTAAGGAAAATTCCTTAGTTTTGTGCCTAAGGGTATTCTTAAAGTCTTTTCAAGCAGTGGGTAATTTTTCTATGAGTACAGCGACTTGAAATTGTTCATCTAAAGTCATACCTTCAGAAACAATTTCATGAGCTATCTTCTGTAGCTCGTGAGACTGAACCTCCACAGACTTGTCATCTGTCATCTGGAACTTTAGGTAGCGACTGACTACGTATTTCTTTGAGCCAGCCTCTTCTGTGTCGTACTTCTTCTGCAGTGCTTCCCAGACTTCCTTCGCTATTTTGTGAGAACTATAGTAATCATAGAGATCGTCAGAAAGAGCATTAAGAATGTAGTTTTTGCACATGAAATCATGATCATCCCATGTTTGAAATTCTTTGACTTGAGCATCAGAAGGGTTTTCAGGCAGAAGCAGCAGAGGTTTATCAGTCTTACAGACGGAGGCAACATTTTTGGTGGTAAGGAAAAACAACATCTTCTTAAGGAAAAACGGAAGGGTTTGTTCAGGTCAGAGGCAACAATAACGGTTTCGGTTTCAGAAGTCATAGCAGAAGAGATCGTCTTAAAATTGTTGCTGCAGGAAGAAGAAAATGATAGGAACGACGTTACCGTAGCTTTGGGTTGAGTCGCGGACTAGGTCGCTATCTTTAAGACGTTTCGCGGCTCTGCCCAAGTTGTGCAGCAGTGTACGGCTACGACGTCCCCAGGATAAAACAGCCCAGAAATCGCCTCTGTTGAAGGAGCTTCTCTGCACAGGAAGAAGCACCAAGAACAACATCAACCGTGACTGCTCGGAATCAGCGACAGTTTTAGAAAATATGGGGACGAAAAGAAAAATGTTGGCTGCCAAAAAAGTTTCGGACTTTTCTCTCAATGGAAACGAATCAGCCCTCTCCCTTTTAAAGGAAAATAAAAATAAACGTTATTGAAATTAAAACGTTAAGAATTTATTTGGCAGTTAAAAGGGTGAGTAATGGGGAGTAAATACAGATCTGAAATTAAATTTTCAAATGTTTCTATAACTGTTTTGAATTTTAAAACGTTTCAAATTCAAATTTCAAAATATTAATATTTTTTCCTCCAAAAAATAATAACCACACACACCGCACGACGCGGCGTGGCGCGCGTGTGAGTCAATTTGTGTAAGTCCTCTCTCCTTCACAAAAGAGTCATAGCCCAAGGGGCACACCCCTAAGGATCTACAGACTCTATATAAACTCCTCCAAGTCCTTTTGCCCAAGCAATGTGGGACTAAAGCAAATGGAGGGAAAACCAAATTGAGTCCAACTCCTTTTGAAAAATTCAAATGCCTTCAACAGTATCTTCTCAATAGATGCTCATGTGGGAAGGGACGTATGGAGCATCCACATGTATAAGATGAAAGGAACATGATGCTCTATCAAGATTGTGAGTTAACCTTGAACTAACCTTGAACTAACCTTGAACCTAATACCCATTAATAAAAATCATGGTATTATAGCCCCATACTCTGTAAAAACAACCAGAGCTTCATGAGGGAGATGGACGGAAGGAGATATACAGCCCCATCTCTTATGCCGATGAGCCGGGCTTCGAGAGGGAGGTGCCGCGGGCCGGAGTGATGGAGGCCGAGGTGTTAGGACTCATCGGAGCATCTTCCTCCTCCCTCCCACCAATCTGAGAGCGGAGAGAATATCACCGAAGATTCTGGACCACATAACGACACCAATCTTCCTTGACTTCAGCTAATTGATCATGAGAGTAAATAGCATAATTGTAGCAAGGGAAGTACTACAAAATAGAATATCAGAGCAAATATATGTTATAATCAAATAACGTTGATTGATATCAAAATAAAAAAATGCGATAAATTTAAATTAAAACTAAAACTACTTATCGTAACTGGGATGATGTTTCCATTTTGTGAAAGGATTTCTTTTATGAATATCATAACATAATAACCACAATCAATTGTATTGGTCTGAAGGGGGGCACTATACAATTCAAAAATGAAAGATTAAATGAATGGTGCATTATCCTTGTTTGATCTAGATTTGAGCAACATATTAAATTAGAAAATACCGTTGTACATACATATATACGGATCCACATGGTTTTGTTTGATCTAGATTTCATGACTCTGGTTCCCTTACAAGCATTGTAAATGCACAAAGCTCTAACAAAAAAAATAAATTTAGTCAACTCATTAAATTCAACATATATCATATTTATATATTGACATAAAACACATTTAACTTACTTGTCGAATGTATCCTTCATGTTTGATTATATTTTGGATCATGATGCAAGGAATCCAAATAATATATTATCTCTGTTGTGGCATTAATGACTAACAACACACAATGACCCGTACAAATGTAGTTAGCAAATTCTAGGTAACTACATTCTTATGAATTCATTAAAGTAAATAAAATATATTAAAAAGTTATTTACCATGTATTATATGGTGCCAAGAATAACTTCCCTGGCTCATTATATTCAAGAAGTGCATGGTAGTATGTTATTTTTGAAATCAACAGTTTTAATTTACCACTACCATTACCTATAGAGGATGCAGGAGTCATGGTAGTAGGTGATGCGATTAGTACTTTGTTGCATAGCCAACCAACCATATTGAGTTGGTCTGTACGGTAAGACTTCTTATGGTATACATTAAATTCTTATATTGTTGTTTCATTATTTTCTAACTAAATGATTCACTTATATGCTTTCTCATACAGGTGCCTGCAAAATCTAACGGCAAAGATTCGGTTAAAACAAAGGAGTCAGGTACTCCTAAAAAGAAATAAGAAAAAGTAAAGTCAAAACATCAGGAGCCCTCCCCTGCAGTTGGTGCAACTACTAAAAAGAAACAAGAAAAGGTAGAGTCAAAACATCAGGAGCCCTCTCTTTCATTTGCTGCAAATATTCTCTCTATGTATTGAAATTGTATACAGATATATGCTACACAAAAGCTTCAAGGTGGTGCACTGTTACACATAGACATGTAGAGATAAATTTTTGGTATATCATATATAGAGTTAATTAGTCAACAAGTTGTCAATGAACTTCTTCAACACGAATGGTTGGATTTCCCGATAATCTGTGTATATATCAAGTACTTTAAGTAAACAACTTTTAGAATTTCTTTTCCATTAAACGTTGATATTATTGATAACTTATTTTTAATCTTCATATAAGGTACTTGTACTATGAGTTGGTTCTCAATAGACAAAACATGCACATGTAGATTCTTATTCTTAAGCCCATATAATACATAATGTGACAGGGAAGCTAAAACTGCAGATTTCAAAAGCGCCTACACAAGAAGCACTATGAAGCTAGTTAACCTTAGCCCATAGAAATATGACAAGTTCAACTTACGGCGCGTGAGCGTAAAACATTTCTACAGCTGAGTGCGCTGAGGATAAGCAGATCTAACACTGAAGGGCTCCAGATGTCATATTTCCATGGAAAATGTAAAAAGGTATATGTCTCTTTTTCTCGTGCTGCAAGTTTCATTTCTTCTGTATGTCAGGTAATTTATTAAGTGAGTTGACAAAGTTGTTTCCAGTAAGAGATGGGCAATGGACGAAGTGCAAGAAAACTGGCAATGGAAGCGCACAACTGTAAAAGAATGATAAAAATGCCAAATTCATGGCAGATGGCTCCCTATAATGGACTATCAGGACAGTATGTGTTTTGAAAGAGATGTAGAAGAAAGGGAAGTAATGACAGCAACTCAGGTTCAGCTGTAACATTATAAGGATACTGAAATGAACCATTTTTCACAGCTTTGGTTTCATGGTTTCCATTAATGTATTCTTTCAATAATTTCAGAAGTTCACAACCCCTCTATTGTACAAGTTCACATCCCCCACCCCTAATTCTTAACCTTTATTTGACAACATAATAGTCATGATTTTGTTACAACCTGACAAATAGAAGAACAACTATTTGAACATTTTAAATAATAACAAATTTACAACAAAATGCTTTTATCTTGCATCTCATTATCAGTCTTTAAGTTTCATCAACATGCATTAAGTGCTGACTTAAACCATGCTAGTAACATGACTTAAGAACTAGTCTTTTGATCTACGTAACGACAAAATGAAACCAAATTACAGTACCAGAAACCATAGTTGAATTTTTAAGGGAAAAAGATAATACCGCCATTGATGAATTATAAGTAGAAGAATCTCATACTGCGAGTCTAATGGTTACTAGAATATGTTAAAACGGCTGCCAGTTGTTCTTCAAACCAATGCATTGACATGACAAATCAATATACCATTCATAGCTATGGAATTTATTAATTTTTCAAAATACTCACAAATTATCATCTGGAATGGATCACAACTTCACAATTAATTTTTCAGTTCCCAAATCATTAGCAATTGGCTAATTTACAAAAAAAAAAACAATTTATTAACAAAATTTGTGAATAATCATTTAGTTTATCAGGCCATTATTATAGTACTCTAATGATGACAACATGGACTGAATGAACACAAGGTCCGTTAAAAACAAATCAAAAGCATCCACCATCATAGCCAGCACATGTTTGTGGTTTAATGAAGTAATATCAATTGTACATATGGATAAGATGTCTGACATTGTTTCATCAAACCAATCCTTTAACATGACAATCAAAATATCATTCATATCCACAAAATTTGCAAACTTTTCAAAACATACACATGTTATTCACGTGTTTGCAATGGATCACACCTTCACATCTAATTTGTCGGATTATTAGAAGTTGGTAAATTTACCAGGAAAAAGGGTAATTTTTTTTAAAAAATTGTAAATAATTATTTTATTTATTGACTTTTGGCCAATGTTTAAATTACTCAAATATAGAAAACAGGACTTGGACACAAGATCCTTCAGAAAGAAATCAAAAGCCACCATCATAGCCAACCAAAATGAGTTGTGAATACAGATCATAGGGAAAAAATTGGGGACTTGATTTATCTTGTGCCTGAGGCGTTAGAGGAAAGCGATCTTCTTTGAGAGTGAAAAAATCACTGGGACTCGAGGCTTTGGATGAGAGCGATCTAGGGGGCTCGAGGCGTCGCAGGACATCGACGTCGGAGGAGAGCAGCGTCAGGGGAGACTCGAGGTGTCGGAGGAGAGCAGCATCGGAGGGGACTCGAGGCTTCGGAAGAGATCGGCATCAGTGGAGAACGACATCGGAGGGGACTCGAGGCGTCGGAGGAGATCCGCGTCGGAGGACATCAATCTAGGGGACTGAGATGTCGGAGGAGAGCGACGTCAGAGGGGACTCGAGGCGTTAGAAGAGATCGGTGTCGAAGGGACTCGAGGCGTCTAGGGTTGAGAGTGAAAAGATAACAGGGTGAAATTATTGAGGATGACTAGAAGGGTTAAAAGAGAACGGTGAATTTAGGGGTTTTTTTGGCATGAAGATTCGTGCGTTTTTCTCCCTAAATTGTTCTCAGCTCCTCCCCAAAAAACGTGGTTAATCCTATACAAAAAACGTGATTAATTTTTTTAAGAATTGATTGTTATTTAGCTTACTTAAAATTCAAGATGAGGCGTGGCGATTCCTCCAAAACATGAGCAGTCCTAACGCTAATTCAAAAACTCGTTAATTTGTGGTTGCTGCATGGAATTTATTTAATTATTTATCCATTTAATAGATAATAAGGTTTCAAATAGTAGTTTAATAACATCAAAATACTTATTTCTAGTATGATAAAAAAAGTTAGTATTTTTATTTAAATAATTATGATATACTACCCATTTCTATTAAAACAAAACCGTTTAATAGCGCTGTGTAAAAAGAACTATTATTTAAGAAGCGTTGTCTATTACATGACTTTTAACAGCGCTTGCAGAAAGAAGCGATGTCTGTTATCTGACCTTTAACAACGCTTGTAAAAAGAAGCATTGTTTATTATCTGACCTTTAACAGCGCTTGCAGAAAGAAGCGATATGTATTATTTGTGTCTCTAATAAACAACGCTTGCAGAAAGAAGCGGTCTCTATTATCTGACATTTAACAACGCTTGCAGAAAGAAGCGATGTCCATTATCCTACCTTTAACAGCGCTTACAGAAAGAATCGATGTCTATTATCTGTACCTTTAATAAACAATGCTTATAATTGGTAAGCGTTGTCTAACATGTGCTATTAAATTTCTTTTTTGTAGTAGTGTATGGTTTGATCTTACTAAGGTTTAAGAGAAGATCAATTGGAAATAGGCATGTTAAGATAACATTACATGAAATTTACATGCTACACATCCACATCATAATCCATGTCATTCAATTAAATTTGCATATGTGATCATTGATGGGTCGAGCTATAATAAATGTAACAAAGGCCGCTTTGAACCTATGCTGGAATAATTGATGGACCTAATTGGTTATAGATACATTTTAGTAATGACATCAAATTGAGTACTCATTCGGTTATTTATGCAAAACATAATTATAAGGCTTGACATATAGCCAAAGTGAGAGATTATTGGATCATTAATCCAACGTTGGGCTTATATGTAAAATAATTACGTGATGCGTGCGGTCATATTAAGTTAAGTCTATTAAAAGTGATCTATTAAAGATATTGGGCATTAGGGTTTTAATTTATCGGTTAGGACGTGTGCCCTTAATGTGTAGAGACAAACTGGGCTTTTTGTTTTAATGATAGGCTGAAGCAGAAACCTTAATGGCATAAGTACTATTTGACTATTAATATGGTGGTCACGGTCCCTAGATCATATGAACAAAGTTAGCCGTACTTTCTGTATCCCATCGATAGATTAGAGCAGGAGAGAAGCTAAAGATTTCTCTTGCAGATTCATTTAGAGCTAGAAGGCCAACCACACAAATCTAAAGATCTTAGCGTTGTGGATTGAGGTACGTACGTTTCCGCATTTAAGTTTCAGTAATTTCTCATTGATTTGACGCGATATATATAGGTTATTAGTGATGGTATTCGTAATAATAATTTAGATCCGGTCCCAACATGTGAAACCTGTAAATTGTTGATATGGAAGAAATGTGAAGGTGCACACCAGAACAGTGTCACATTTGATTTTTTTTTTGTGGGTTTCGATCAAAACAAACAACTCAAGTTGGAAATTACCAAAAAATAAAGTCGGCCCATGAATAGTGTCTTGTGGCACAAGTTTTTTTCCAACTTTCCATCATCGAAGTTGTGGAAACACATCTCAAGCGTAACACCCCCCACAAAAAATAAGTTCTTCTGCTTTATTGCAGAATATTTGTGTGTTATTCCATTTGATGACTCGATAAATATGAAGATTAAACATTAGATGTTGCCATGCGATGCTAATACTGTAATATTTATCTCCCTTGTTTCTCTGCATGCAGGGCCTTGGATGCACCACGCTGACGGGCTTCGTTCGATATACTCATGATGGTGTGTGAATAAGAACTCCGCTCAGCCAAAGCGGATCTTGTGCGCGCTTGAGAAGTGCTTAGCAGCAGCAACCATGGCTTCAGCATCAGCAGGCCTGAGCGACGACGATGAAGGCGAAGGCGATAGGCCCTTCCTCACATGACTTCTTTCCTCTGGAGAGATGAGGCAGGAAAGCCATGACGCTACGAATGCCCTCAAAGACCACATTGTTGGCTTTCTTCCTGTCAAAATCCGATCTCTTCACCGAGCAGGGGATTCACTAAATAAGAAGCTTGGAGTGGGGAATGCTTGGCTGATTAATTAAAATTCTATCCCATGCGAAGCGCAATTTATACACACTTTCTGTGGAGTTGCTTGATGACCAAGTCGGCTTGCGTTTAGAGAACACGGGGCAAATGGGGCAATCAACATGAAGAATTCAACAGTCTGCATCTTTTTTGTTTCCTTTGACTACTAATTAATTAATATTGCAGTTACACTTTATTAGTTTTCATAGAATCTGCAGGTAGAAGGTTGGACTAAAATTATGGAAAAGCCCTTTAGCTTGATGTCTTGCATATAAAGTAACTTGTATGTTTAAAATATACAAAAAATCATTTTCTTGTCTTGTCTTTATAAATAGTAGATTTAATAAAGTTACTTCGTGTGCAAGGTATAAAAGCACGAGGCTATGCTTCAAGGATTCTTTCTCTTTTCTCCTAGAAAACGTTTATGAAAGAGGTTGCCCTCTGACCACTCCAGTCCTGAATTTTGTGTGCGATTATTCCATTCGTCGTCACCTTGCGGGGTTCTTAAAATTTGGACTTACTAATTGAGCCTATTGTTTGAGATTGATTTTTTCTGTGTTAATTTATGTTAATTTTATCACATGTTTTTTTCTCCTCTCCCCCAATAAAAGTTACCGATATATGTTGTATTTCCTTTGATGAAGCCGCTACCCTTCGTGAACCAAATGGTATTAACTGTTATTTGTGCTGCAAAATCCAGAATCTGAAATCTTACGTCTGAAGCAATGGTTGCAGACGTTTGGACGAGCAGGCACATGTGTCTGATGTATCAGACATTGGGCTGTCAGGTACCTGGCCGAGCATCGTCGGATACCTGGAGCAATTGATGTAATTATTTGCAACTCTCAGAAGTTTGAATGCCGACTGGGTCAGACGGCTGGTTGAGGATCAGACGTCTGAAGCACATCTTCCAGACGCCTGGCCGCCAGCTGAGTTATTTTTTGGGCCATATTTTTGACCATTGGATTGAGCTCTTTCTCAATCCAATGGCCATATGATTGTTTGCATCTTTTGGGGGTTGTCCAAGAGTGCTGCTTAAGAGATGTTAGGGCACGGTTAAGTGTGTAAGAGCTGTTGAGCATTTAAGAGAGCTTTATGAGAGATTAGAAGAGATACGAGCCAAAGAAAAGAAAGTTATGGGTTTGAGATTTCTTGGGTTGTTGGGTCTTCTTGTGTCATATCTTTTACTTTTCTTCGTGAGATTGAAAGTGTGTGCTTGGTGTATTCATTCAAGTTATTACTCACTTTAAGATTGAAGAAGAAGTGGTGTAGACTTGCAACTCTTGATCAGAATAGTGGAATCTTCTCGGAATGCTGTAGTAGGTCGAGATTTTGACTGAACCAGGGTAATGTCTTTGCCTCATTTACTTTCTTGCATTTGTTGATTGTATGCATACTTCGTTTGTTTAATTTGCTCTCGCAAAGATCCAGTCAGGGCAACGGTTGTTTGGTGATTGTGTTGATTGTTTTCGTGAGGCACACTCCATAGCTAGTTGTCAGGTTTGCTATCTTGTAGATCTTTTCGTAACGAGTGATATCTGAGCTATTTGGCTGCTTGTGGAGGTTTTGAGTGGCAAAGATGGTGAATTTGGCATATCTCAACATAGAAAGATTTACCAGGCATAATTATTTACAGTTATACCAAGTTATATGATTAAGTCCTACATGAGATAGATGGATTTTTACCAAATTGTCTTGCCGAAGACAAAATTGATGCTTCAGTCGCTGCAGCTCAGAAAGTCGAGATGGAAAGGAAGGCGTTTAACGCCATTTAGTTGTCACTCATTGATATTGTCATGAGGGAGGTAATCGATGAGGTCTCAGCCATGAACATTTGGAAGAAACTAGAAATGATGTATATGAAGAAGTCTTTTACTAGCTGCATTTATTTGTTGCAACAACTCTACACTTTGAGAATGAAGGCTAGTTCGTTAGTGAAAGATCACATAGATGAATTAAAAAGAATAGTGATAGATATGTAGGAAATGACGATCAAGATAAATGATGGGCAGTAAGCGGTTATCCTTTTATGCTAATTGACTGAGGATTTCTCAAATTTTGTTCGTTCTATAATTTATAGATGGATGTTCACAGTTGAAGAGGTAAAAGCAACTATCCACATAGAGATTCTATGTGAGAAGGTCTATTGTTGGATCGTGATCTAAGCCGAGAGGGGGGGGGGTGAATATGCTTATAAAATATTTTTCAGATGAAAATAAATATTCCTACTCAACCAATCAATCACAGAGCAAATAATATGCAGATAAAGATATCACAGAGCAAACACAAAGTGCACACGAGATTTACAATTGTTCGGTCGCCCCAACGATCTACTCCAGCCCCAAAGTAAATACTAGAATAATAGTATCAAGATACACCACAATACGGGACTTCGTGCTCCAACACTCTGCTCACCAAGTAGGTACCCCACTCACCAAAGTTCTAAATCATACTAAGCTAGTAAATACGTTCTCTTGACTAGCCCCAACTAATAAAGAACACAAAACACCCCAAAAATTAATACAAAGATCTATTTAACGATATAACAAATATAAAAGAGATAGAGAGTTAAGAACACTTAGTTTTGTGATCGTTTCGTAGTCTCTGTCAATCAGCACGTCGTCAGCTACGCTCTAATGCAAACGATGTCCCAAACTGATGTCTGGAACTCAAAATATTGTACTTTGAAGTTGGTTAAGCAGACTGGTCTGTGTGTATAGCAATCCAGTAGTATGCGAGCTCAGCTTTTGAGTATGTGCAAAGAAACTTCCTTTAAAGACCCTCATTTGGAATTCTCGGCAGCACAATTGATGGCAGCAAGGAGTACTTCACATTCACTATAGCACAAATGATGGCGGCAAGGAGTACTTCACATTCACAGAAGCAAGGATGATCACCACCGGCAGTCACGCACCGTTCAAAGACATCCAATGGAATCGGCAGTGACAAGGAACTACGGCAACAAACAGAGCTCTCCACGACAGCAAGGGGCTCTATGTAACTGGAGTTCACAACGGCAGCGAGAGGGAGGTCTGACTGGTAAGGAGATGTCGAAGCACGACAGCAAGGGAAACCGATTCTCGACGGTAGCAATATGATTCTGCATATCCCTCGGCAGCCAACGAAATCCTTCACGGAAAGGGGCAGGCAAGTAGTCACGGCAGCACTGTGTAGACAACAACAAAAGTTCTTCATGGTGGGATGCACATCAGCGGGTCTTCAATGGCAGCAAACGTCTCACATTAGTAAACAGATCTGAACGTTAGCGAGAATGGGACTACGGCAGCACATTTAGTTCTCCATAGCCTCAAGGAGTTGCGGCAGAGGGTAATTTTGCTTGGAAAAGAAAATTGTTGCTTTGGAACTTGTTTGCTTGGAGAATTTGCGGCTTGGATGAAAGGGTTGTTGGCTACTGCAATGAAGAGGTTTGAAATATGGAATTTAGATACAGGCTGCGGCAATAGGAGTTTTTTTGACTTGGGTTGTTGTTGTTTTCTTTTGGGCGCATTAAACCTCTCTCTTTTGTTGGGGGGGTCTATATTGGTATGGGGAGAGGAGTTTGGGTCAAATCAAAACACTCAATTATAGGATTTGATTGGGATTTGAATTGGTCCAAATTTAATTTTTTGTTATTTGATTCTCAATTTAAAGATAACTCCTTATCCCTCTATATTGACCAAGTCCAAATAGCTTTTTCACAAGTTTGCCACCTCCTCAATTCTTCCCTGTATTTACATCACTGCCATTCCCATTAATTTGTAACTTTGCCATCACGTTCTTCCTAATTGTTTGGCCCTAGAAACAGTCAACAAACACATCAGAAATATTCACACACGTTTGTTATCATCAAATACGAAGTCACGGATCGTTGTATCCAACAATCTCCCCCTTTTGATGATGACAAACCACATTTAAGATTTGATAAATATACGTCAAAATAATGTCATCGCGGCATGTGTTTGTGAAGTGTGATGATGGTGGATGGTGATGGACATTGATGTTCATGCAATGATGTTAAAGTATATGTTCTCTTATATTCATGCTTCCCCTATCTGTTGAGTATTGGACTTCTCCCTTCTTGGTGTTAATGATGAGCAAACATAAATACTTGTGACTAATCCCCTATTTTGCAGTTAATCCATTGCCTAAGCTTACTATAAAGATCAACTAGAAATGGATGACTCACAAACGTGATTGAAGGCAAATGATATGAATTGGATGATCGTAGATTGATGATTGAAGCTCCGTAAAGACTTCAAGCTCATACGATGGAAAGAAGAGATTATTCGTCAATGTAATTTTTCTTTTATCTCTTCTAGTGTGTAGCTTAGAAGTAGAACTTTGATGGAGCACTCACACACATCTACTTTCGGTCATAGGACATCACTAGACCTTTGTCCTTTGATCTCAATTCAATTCTCTTTTATTTGTGCTAGGATTGTTCATAACAGCCGACTGCTGAACAGTTTACAGTCGCTTGTCTCAAAAACAGTCGACTGTGTTTTGTTCTATAGTCGCCTGTTATGCACAGACTATTACAATGCAGTTTTTGGGCCCCCTCTCTAATTATCTCACACAGGCTACTGTTGAACGTTTATCAGGTGCCTGTCTTAGTGACAGTCGACTGTGAATGGTTCATCAGTCGCCTGTCTCTCCTTGCCCAAACTCTGTTTGATTCGATTTCTACGGTCAGTCGACTTATGTTGTATATACAGTTGACTGTCTATTAGATCAGTCGACTGTCTATGCTGCAACAGTCGCCTGTCTGTAAGTCTATTCTTTGACTCAGCTCTCTTGAAATTTCTCCTGTCTGTGACAGTCGTCTGTTTAAGGATATACAGTCGCCTGTTCTGATTGACAGTCGACGGTGTTCCTTGCATCTGTCGTCTGTCCTGTATCTTGTGAGATTTCCAGTATTTTATCTAACTTACTCTTCTCTCGGCCAGTCACCTGTCGAAGAATGTACAGTCGCCTGTTGGTTTAACAGACGACTGTCTTGGCTTCATCAGTCGACTGTCCACGTGGTAAGTTACCGTTATGAATTCTCACCTACCCTTGCTGACTGTGCAACAGTCGACTGTGGATTGTTCAACAGTCGACTGTCGCGAGTTCAGATTATATCCGTTGAGATTTTTCTCACGGATTTCGATTGGGTTTTTTCCTAAACTGTTTTGTGGATTTGAGAAAGCTATAAATAGAGCTTCTACTGTTTCATTGGAAGGTTAACTCATTCATTGCAAAATCCTTCAAGCTTTCATTTCCAAAGATCAAAGCTTTCAAATCCAAAGCCTTAAGTATTTCCAAATCTGTTCTCTTGCTCTCCAACCTAGAACCAAAGATTGATCTTCTAGGCATTTGGTGCAGTCAAGAGAAAGGGCTTTTTCTCCTCTCTTCCAAGAGAGTTCTTCAACACACATCATACTTCTCCTTCAAGTTCTACTTCAAGGCATAGGTGATTGTAAGTGTTGCTTTCAGATTTCCAAACTTCTTTATTTGAATTGTGCTCTCGGTTGTGAGAGTGGTTTTTGCTTGCTCCCTGGTTGTGGGAGTCAAGGACATCGATTGTAATCGATTGCACTTGTAGGGTTGCTACAAGTGGGTTTTAAGGAAACCTCAAGTTAGGGTTCTAACTTGAGTATCCGGTGGTATTCGGGTGGTAGGGACGTAGGATTACCGGGAACAAGTCGGGAGTTGACTTGGGTAATCCGAACCCTTGAAACATATCTGCGTTTGCGTGTGTTTTCCATTGGGTTGTTTTTCTATTCCGCACTATTTGTTGGATTGCATTTTATTTGGCATAAATTCCTTTTAAATTTGCATAAACACTATTCAACCCCCCCTTCTAGTGTTTTTCCCATAGACAGGGTCCTTACAATTGGTATAAGAGCGCAATGTTTTATCTATGGCATCCAACAACAACAACGTTCCTCCGCCGCCTACGTACAACAATCACAACCGTGATGGAGCGTCCACTCCTTTCGAAGGTCAATCTACGGTACGTCCTCCACGTTTCAATGGTACCAACTTTGGTTATTGGAAGTGTAGGATGGAGACATTCCTTAGGAGTGCTTCTCTTTGGAGAACTCTCCACAAGGATTACGTCGAGCCCTCCGAAGATGATTTCGAAAAATGGACGACTTCCGAGAAGTCCGCCGAAGTCAACAACGCTAAAGCAATGAACGCTCTTCATTGTTCGTTGGACCCGAATGAGTTCAACAAGATTTGCACATGTAAGAGTGCATATCAAATTTGGAACCATCTCATCGTTACCCACGAGGGAACGAATAAGGTAAAGCTTTCAAAGTTATATGTTGCCGTGCAAAACTTCGACTTGTTTCACATGCAGGAAAATGAGAGCATTGCATCGATGTACGGACGCTTTACCGACATCACAAACGAATTGGAAGCCCTTGGCCAAATCTACACCGAACCTGAAAAGGTAAGGAAGATTATCATGGGGATGACCTCCAAATGGGAACGACGAGCAATCGCCATTGAGGAGGTCAATGACTTGAAGAACTACACCGTGGTGAATCTCATCGGGACTCTTATGTCTTACGAAGTAAGACGGGATAACCGATTGAAGATTTGAGCCATGATGAATCCCTCGGAGGCCAAGAAGAAAGCTTTGGCGTTCAACGCCAATTCGTCATCCTCTGAAAGTGATGAATCCGAGAATGAGATGGACTTGGGTGAAATGGCCCAAATGGCGAAGAAGTTCCAACGCTTCTTCCGCAAAGGTAAATTTTCCTCCAACAAACGTTTTGAGTCTACTAATGCTACTTCCTCTCTTTGTTATAAGTGTAATAAGCCAGGGCACATCAAGAGGGATTGCCCAATGCTAAACAACAAAGAAAAGTGGAAGGCACCAAAGTACCACAAGTCCAACAAGAATAAGAAAGACAACAAGAAAGGACTCGTCGGTACCTTTGATGACTCAAGTGATGACTCATCAAGCGATTCCGATGATGAGAAGGGTGAGAGCGCCCACATGTGCTTCATGGCACTTGAAGACCCACTCTCGGATGAGAGTGATTCCGATACGGATAACACCGAGGTAACAATGGATGAACTTCGCATAGCTAATGAAGAACTATTTGCTAAATACCAATCTTTAATGCTTAGATACTCTAGCTTAAAGAAATCAAAAGTTAGCAAGTCATCCATTCTATGCATTATCAACAATGACACTATTGTTGATACTTTAACCCTTGAGAAAGCAAACTTAGCTTCTCAAAATGTCACATTGAGAGATGAGGTGAATTCCCTCAAATCTCAACTAGATCAAACACATCCCATGGATAATAGTGATCTAGTTACACGCCACACACAATTGGGATTAGAGAATGATTCTCTTAAAACCCAAGTGCACGAGCTCAAAGCACGGGTGTCCACTTTGAATACCAACATTTCTTCTTTAAAGGAGAAATATGAGCTCATGTCCTCCCGTATTGTGAGATTCAATAAGGGACAAGGACAATTGGATGATTTGCTTGCAAATCAATTTCCGGCCACACATCGTGTTGGCCTTGGATTTGTAAAAGCGAATGCATCTAATGATCGCACCTCCTATAGTGGTGTCACTATAGATTTTGTGAGGCCTTCCTCCGGTTCATCCACAAGTGGTGTCAAAGACACTATAGGTAGCAATCCTACCAAGAATGTCACCACATCACTTTCTCTTCCTTTTGGCAAGAAACCCACTAAGGGTGGAAACCAAAAGCAAGGCCATGCTTATATGTACACTAATATTCATCCACGTAGAAAACATCCTACTTCACAAGTGGATAATCATGACACATTTTATGCTCCGCACCCACGGACACGTACACAACCACACATGAGAAATACTCATGTACGTGCTTCCACACACCCATATGCTCATACGCATCATTCTTTCATATATGCTAATTCTCCACATGTCATGCATGATCAATATGCTTCATATAATATGCATGTTCCCAAGAATACATATCATTCTAGAATGTACGATGCATATCCTCCACCTCATATCTATGCTAGAAATTATGTTCCTAAGAAGCATGCACCACATAGAAATCCAACTCATATGCAGGCAACTAGGAATAGGACTCCCAAGATGTACACTATTTGGGGTCCTAAGAACACTAGTCTAAATGTTAGGAATGCTTATGTTGATTCCTATTTTCATGATGTAATTAGAAATAGTAACTATGTTGGGAAGCGGAAGTCCACTTGGACTTGGCTTCCAAAGGGCTAATCCCCTTGGACCCAACAAACATTGGGTACCATAAGCTTATGGTATATTATATAGGTACCCAAGAGAAAGAAGAAGAGCAATAAATGCCTTATTAGCTCAAAAGGGAAAGGATGGATTCTTGATTGCGGTTGCTCCAAACACATGACGGGAGATCCCTCATTGCTCTCCGAAGTGATTAGCATCAAAGATGGTGCAACGGTCACTTTTGGAGGTAATCAAAAGGGAACCATCATTGGAGTAGGTATCGTTGGTAATCCTTCCAAACCCCTAATTACTAATGTTTATCTTGTTAGTGGTTTATGTCACAACCCCATTTCCATAAGTCAACTTTGTGACAAAGGTTACAAGGTTAACTTCGGAGAAGGATTGTGTACTATTGTTGATTGTGATTCAAATGTTTTATTTTCCGGTATTAGGCGTAAAAATATTTATTATTTAAGCTTGCCTAAAACCGTAGAACATTGCTTAGTTGCTAACAAAAGTGAACAACTATTATGGCATCGTCGTTTTGGTCATGTTCACTTCAAGCACTTATATAAGTTAGCTAAGCATGATCTAGTCAAAGGTTTTCCTAAGATTGTTTTTAATAAGAAAAACTTTTGTGATTCTTGTCAAAGCGGTAAACTAAGTAAATCTTCATTTAAGCTTAAAGAAGGGATTACTTCTAAGAGGCCCCTAGAACTTCTTCATCTAGATTTATTTGGGCCAACTAGAACCGCTTCTTTAGGTAATGCTCATTATGGACTAGTTGTCGTTGACGACTTTTCTAGATTTACTTGGGTTTCATTATTAACTAATAAGAATGAAGCTCATGAAGAGTTTACCAAATTTGCAAAGAAGATTCAGAATCTTTTAGGATCCACCATTATCACTATTCGTAATGATCATGGAGGAGAATTTGAGAATGAGTCTTTTACTAAGTTTTGTAATGACTCCGGGATAACTCATAACTTTTCCTTTCCTCGTGCACCACCACAAAATGGTGTTGTAGAAAGAAAGAATAGGACTCTTATTGAGTGTGCTCGCACTATGCTCCATGATAGTCATTTAGGATTACAATTTTGGGCAGAAGCGGTGCACACGGCATGTTATGTGCTCAATAGGATCCTGGTGAGACCCCGAACAAACAAAACTTGTTTTGAGTTGTTTTATGATAAAAAGCCTCAAGTGAAATATTTTCGTGTCTTTGGTTCAAAATGTTTTATAAAGAACACCTTTGGTAATTTAGACAAATTTGAGCCAAGATCCGATGAAGGAATTTTTGTTGGATATTCCACACGTAGCAAAGCCTACCGGATATACAACAAAACTTCTTCAACGATATAGGAATCACTTCACGTATCTTTTTATGAAGATTTTGACTTTCCTCATGTTGATGATGATAATGTAGATATTCTTTGTGATTCTCTTAATAATGTTAAGATTAATGATAATATTGTTGAGACTAACCCTTCTAACGAAGTTGTTGAAGTTGTTTCTAGTGATCCAGGTTTACCCAAAGCTTATCCAACCGTTCGCAACCATCCCCATAACCAAATTATTGGAGATATTGGTGTGGGTGTTCGAACGAGATCAAGAATTGAAGAATTCTACCATTGCGCATTCGTCTCTACCATTGAGCCAAAGAACATTCAAGAAGCTTGTGAGGATAGCTCTTGGATAGTGGCAATGGAAGAAGAACTAGCGCAATTCGAGAGAAATGAAGTTTGGGAACTTGTACCTCTTCCAAGTGGTCACCAAGCTATTGGGACCAAATGGATCTTCAAGAACAAGACGGATGAAAACGAGGTAATCACACAGAACAAAT
Organism: Scilla litardierei; assembly: GCA_030789695.1. Classification (NCBI taxonomy): domain Eukaryota; kingdom Viridiplantae; phylum Streptophyta; class Magnoliopsida; order Asparagales; family Asparagaceae; genus Scilla; species Scilla litardierei. Next base: position 243,088,348 of record CM061133.1, on the reverse strand, counting down.
CAAGGTTAGTAGCTCAAGGCTACCTGCAAGAGGAAGGTATTGATTTCGAAGAATCCTTTGCCCCCGTAGCTAGATTAGAAGCTATTAGGTTGCTTTTATCTTTTGCATCCCATAAGAATTTTAAATTATTTCAAATGGATGTTAAAAGTGCATTTTAAATGGATTTGTAAATGAAGAAGTCTATGTTTCTCAACCTCCCGGTTTTATTCATGAGAAATTTCCAAACCATGTTTTCAAACTTAAGAAACCGTTGTATGGATTGAGACAAGCTCCTAGAGCTTGGTATGATCGGCTTAAGACCTTTCTTTTGAATTTAGGTTTTAAAATGAGAGAAGTTGATTCTACACTCTTCATTAAAGATTATGAAAATGACATTCTTTTGATTCAAGTGTATGTAGATGATATTATTTTCGGTTCTACTAACTTTAATCTTTGTCAAGAATTTTCCAAGTCTATGAAGGATGAGTTTGAGATGAGCCACATGAGAGAGCTCACCTACTTCCTTGGATTGCAAATTCGACAAATGGAGAATGGCACTTTCATACATCAGACAAAGTACACAGGGGAGCTTATTAAGCGATTCGGGATGGAATCGTCTTCAAGCAAAAGGACTCCCAAGAGTACTACTAATCATCTGCACAAGGATGAAAGCGTAAAAGATGTAGACGTTCGTCTATATCGAGGTATGATCGGTAGCTTACTTTACTTAACCGCTAGTAGGCCCGATATCATGTTTTCCGTATGTATATGTGCTAGATATCAAGCAAGACCTAAGGAGTCACACTTGATTGAGGTTAAACGAATATTTCGTTATCTCAATCAATCCCTAGATTATGGGTTACTTTACCCTAAGTCTAGCACATATGAGTTAATCTCATATAGTGATGGCGACTTTGTCGGATGCAAGTCCTACAGGAAAAGTACTAGTAGCACATGCCATTTCTTAGGAAATTCCTTAGTTTCTTGGTTCTCTAAGAAACAGAATTCGGTGTCATTGTCCACGACTGAAGCGGAATATATTGCCACGGGTCTTGCACGTGCACAAGTTCTTTGGATGAGACACACTCTTAGTGATTATGGTGTCAATTGTGATACTTGTCCTATCATGGTTGATAACCAAAGTGCTATTTGTCTTTCCAAGAATCCGGTACACCACTCCCGTACCAAACACATAGACGTGAGACACCATTTTATAAATGATCATGTAGCTAAGAAGGACATCGTCTTAGAGTACATTGAAACCCAAAAACAAATTGCCGATATCTTCACTAAACCTCTTAAAGAAGATTCATTTGTGAGGTTGCGTGGAGAATTGGGAATTATGGGTGAATCTGAAATCTAGAAGCTCAATTTTCATGCTATAACTCCTTATTGAGCTCATATCTTTTTGATTGTGTTCTTCACGTGCGTTATTGTTTTGTGAGCTTAAGAAAGGCAATTTTGACTTATTTGATTTCATGAGTTTTCGAAGTTGATTGGAGTAATTTGTGTTTCAATAGATTTATTGTTTTCATAATGATTTTAAGATGTATTTGTGATTAGAGTATAGGTCCTAGGGTGAGTGTTCTTATTCTCTGGAATTCTATCTCACTGTGCATTTTTGGACCAGGACAGACGACTGTTTTTCTTTTGACAGTCGACTGCCCTACTCTATATCCTCTTTATGAAAATTGATATCTTTCGCACAGCCGACTGATGACTTTTTTACAGTCGACTGTTAGCTTAACAGGCGACTGCAATTTAGTTATCAGGCGACTGTACTCTCTGTCGAATTTTTACAGTGTTCTCTGTTATGCTTGTGATCTGTATTAATTCTCGGCCAGCTGACTGTTGAGTATATGTTAGTCGACTGTCCAGTGGACAGGTGACTGCATTATACTTGCCAGTCGACTGCCCATCTTTCTGAGCTTTAATTTTATCACTTCATCCAGTCGACTGACTTTTGTTCATCAGTCGACTGTCATATGCTGTGTCGGTTCATGTGATTTGATCCGAGCCGTCAATTCCTTGATCCAACGGCTCAGATTGATTTTCCCTATTTTATATTCAGTCGACGCGATCACTCCCCACGTCGATTTTCTCTCTCCTCCGCTTCGACCGCTCAACTCCCCGCTCGTTTTTCTCTACAAAAACGTTCAATTTCGCTTCTCCAACCGTCGATCTCCTCCTAATCGTCGCTGTCAATCATGTTCTACCGTCGTCTTTGATCTTCTTCTCCGCGATCGTCTGTATTCCCTCTGTTGGTTTGCTTTCTCTCTCTTGATCTTCGTTGTTTCCTTTTGTTGCTTTAGTTCTTCTTCTCTTGTTTCCATGGCTCATAAACCTAAGGGAAAAGAGAAGATCACTCCTAAACAACCTAGGGCTCCTAAGAAACTCATTGCCAAGAGAAAGAAACCCTATAAAGCTCGAACCAAGCATGCTCGGTCTCCCGTGCGTTCGTCTTCGCCGGGTTACTCACCTTCTGCCTCTTCTAGCGATGCTCGGCCATTGATTCATCGTCAGCGTAAGCCTGCTGGTGTTCCCATCGGTGAGCCTGCTGCTAAGATTCCTCATGTGTCTCCTTCTGTATCCAGTTCGTCTGAAGAGCCTCCTGCTGTACCCCCTCTGATCCCCTGGTTCCCGATTGCCGAGACGATCTTTGTCTGGCAAAGTTTCACTCTCTCCTAGGGATCAACCTACTTAGGGAGCGGTACATTGCTTTCCCCGCATTCACTGCTGAGAGACTCTTTGACATTCTTTCCGCTACTCACCTGGCCGATCTTTTTCGCTTCTCTCAGAGCGAGTCCCCCAGAGCCTACCCATTTCTGGTGAAGCTCTTCTATGCGAACCGCGTTCGCGGTGAGTATTCGACTACCGGCATCCTTGATACTGTCGTCCAGGGAACCCACATTCAGATCACTCCCTCTCTCTTAGGGACTATTCTTAGGATTCCTTCTGTCGGTTCCCTCCCCACTGATATCAGCTTTTCCGAGATTGACGATCTTGACCAGTCTGTTCTCCGGGATATGTTTCGAGAGGTTCCTTTAGCTCTTGATTCGGGTGTCAGATCATCCATGTTCTCTGCACGGGGTTGGGCTGTTCACCTAGTGGTGAAGTCCAATATTCTGCCGAGATATGGATCGTCTGACCAGCCGTCTCAGGATATACTAAAGTGTATGTATGCTATTTTCTCTGGCATGCTCGTGAACTGGGCAGGTGTCCTCCTTGACAGGATGGACAAGGTTGAGTTCACATCCTCGTCGTCTCACATCCCTTATGGTGGTCTTTTGACTCGTGTCTTCCGTCACTTTGGTGTTGACTTGACCCGTTATGAGCCCATGCCCTTTGGCCCTCTCCTCGATGCTTCTGCGAAGTCGAAATCCTCTTCAGCTCTGCAGACTGCCTCGAAGAAGAGGAAGACTACTTCAGCTCCATCCTCATCCACTGTCCCTCCAGCTGATTTGCCTTCATCATCATCTGCTCCACCGTCTCAGGATACTCTTTTGTCGATGATCTCTGGTATCTACAGATTGCTGTCTCTCTCACTCCTCCATCAGGGAATTCCCTTCCCTGAGGATTTGAGACAGTATCTTCCTCAGCCTCAGTGCCTCCTCAGCCGTCTGTGTTGTTGAGCCTCTTGGTGTTGCTTCTACACAGGATGCTGCTGCTGCTGCTTCTATTGCTCCTTCTGACCCTCCTCCAGAGGACACTCCTGCTGCTTCAGAGCCTGCTTCCTCGTCTGCAGCCCCTGGAGACGCTCACCCTTAGATCGATGTTTTTGAGTGATGTTATTTTGAAGTGATGATATATGTTTTGTCTGTATATGATGGATGATGCTGTCTGCGACATTTTTATATATGTATGGTGATATACTTTTTGATGTCGTCATGATGTACTTTTTGTTGATCATGATGTATCTTTTTGGGATGGCCATGTTGATGACCATCCGTTGATGTACTCAGCTGCTTTATATCTATATATATGATGTTGCACCCTCTTTTGTGTCACACTATGCTATATTGATTAACTTCTGTGTGATGTATGATATATTGTCTCTATGTATGCTTCACTCTCCTTGATGTGCTTTTGAGACAATACATGGATTTGATATTGGTTAATTCATGCTCTTTCGTTGATGTGATGAATTTGTGAAAATTATTTTCATTTCGAATATCTAAAATGTTGATATTGGATTCCAATTCCATTACTCACATGTGTATATGATGAGATTTTATGAGTTTTTGATTCGATATATCTTTATACTCCTTGATTGTTGTTAGTTCGTATTTTAGCACTATTATTGTTGTTGTTATTTGCTCCCACCTTTTTGGATAATGCCATGGGGGAAGAGAAATAAACATACAAGATTCATAATGGATGTGCTAAGTATGTTCTAATGCTTGAATCTAAGATTTACATTGCCTTAGATTCAGGGGGAGTAAGATTACAATGAATAGGGATTTTATTTCCTAGATTTCTTGAATTAAATTCATTCATATCTCACTCATTTGCTTCAATTGCTATGTAGATGCTCTAATATTTGTTGACTAACTTGATTGGCATCTATGTAGGGGGAGTAAGTTTACATTACGCACAATTATTTCTTTTTATTTATGTTTGTTTGTCATCATCAAAAAGGGGGAGAATGTTGAGTATTGGACTTCTCCCTTCTTGGTGTTAATGATGAGCAAACATAAATACTTGTGACTAATCCCCTATTTTGCAGTTAATCCATTGCCTAAGCTTACTATGAAGATCAACTAGCAATGGATGACTCACAAACATGATTGAAGGCAAATGATATGAATTGGATGATCGTAGATTGATGATTGAAGCTCCGTAAAGACTTCAAGCTCATACGATGGAAAGAAGAGATTATTCGTCAATGTAATTTTTCTTTTATCTCTTCTAGTATGTAGCTTAGAAGTAGAACTTTGATGGAGCACTCACACACATCTATTTTCGGTCATAGGACATCTCTAGACCTTTGTCCTTTGATCTCAATTCAATTCTCTTTTGTTTGTGCTAGGATTGTTCATAACAGCCGATTACTGAACAGTTTACAGTCGCCTGTCTCAAAAACAGTCGACTGTGTTTTGTTTTACAGTCGCCTGTTATGCACATACTATTACAATGCAGTTTTTGGGCCCCCTCTCTGATTATCTCGCACAGGCTACTGTTGAACGTTTATCAGGTGCCTGTCTTAGTGGCAGTCGACTGTGAATGGTTCATCAGTCGCCTGTCTCTCCTTGCCCAAACTCTGTTTGATTCGATTTCTACGGCCAGTCGACTTATGCTGTATATACAGTTGACTGTCTATTAGATCAGTCAACTGTCTATGCTGCAACAGTCGCCTGTCTGTAAGTCTATTCTTTGACTCAACTCTCTGGAAATTTCTCCTGTTTGTGACAGTCGTCTGTTTAAGGATATACAGTCGCCTGTTCTAATTGACAGTCGACTATGTTCCTTGCATCAGTCGTCTGTCCTGTATCTTGTGAGATTTCCAGTATTTTATCTAACTTACTCTTCTCTCGGCCAGTCTCCTGTCGAAGAATGTACAGTCGCCTGTTGGTTTAACAGACGACTGTCTTGGCTTCATCAGTCGACTGTCCACGTGGTAAGTTACCGTTATGAATTCTCACCTACCCTTGCTGACTGTGCAACAGTCGACTGTGGATTGTTCAACAGTCGACTGTCGCGAGTTCAGAGTATATCCGTTGATTTTTTTCTCACGGATTTCGATTGGGTTTTTGCCTAAACTGTTTTGTGGATTTGAGAAAGCTATAAATAGAGCTTCTACTGTTTCATTGGAAGGTTAACTCATTCATTGCAAAATCCTTCAAGCTTTCATTTCCAAAGATCAAAGCTTTCAAATCCAAAGCCCTAAGTATTTCCAGATCTTGTTCTCTTGCTCTCCAACCTAGAACCAAATATTAATCTTCTAGGCATTTGGTACAGTCAAGAGAAAGGGCTTTTTCTCCTCTCTTCCAAGAGAGTTCTTCAACACACATCACACTTCTCCTTCAAGTTCTACTTTAAGGCATAGGTGATTGTAAGTGTTGCTTTCAGATTTCAAAACTTCTTTATTTGAATTGTGCTCTCGGTTGTGAGTGTGGTTTTTGCTTGCTCCCTAATTGTGGGAGTCAAGGACATCGATTGTAATCGATTGCACTTGTAGGGTTGCTACAACTAGGTTGTAATGAAACCTCAAGTTAGGGTTCTAACTTGAGTATCCGGTGGTATCCGGGTGGTAGGGACGTAGGATTACCGGGAACAAGTCAGGAGTTGACTTGGGTAATCCGAACCCTTGAAACATATCTACGTTTGCGTGTCTTTCCCTTTGGGTTGTTTTTCTATTCCGCACTATTTGTTGGATTGCATTTTATTTGGCATAAATTCCTTTTAAATTTGCATAAACACTATTCAACCCCCCTTCTAGTGTTTTCCCCATAGACAGGGTCCTTACACTATCATCATGCTATATCAAAAACATATGTTCAAGGCTCCCCCTTGCAAAAATATCATCAAATCTTCTCAAAAATATTCTCCCCCTTTTGTTATCATCAAAAGTGCACTAACAAAGTCAATGTTATATACCATGCAAAAGAGAGCATTATAACTCACAATAAACAATTGCATGTAGACATCCTTAGAATAACCAATTCACATTCAATGAAAATTATAACAAAGACTTCTATACCATTGTGCACGTGTGGTAATTAAACATTAAGGTGCATGTGAAGAACTTTCAAGAAAATCAACCAAAGCAAATCCACTTTCCATGTAACATAACTTCATTTAGGATTGATTGTCCCCACCTAATTAGTAATGAGTTCAAGTTACCACAACCAAAACATAGCCTATAAGGACTCTTAGATGTGGGGTGGCATTGCTTGACGGATATAACACCAACGCTAAAGTTTAATCTTACAACATATATTAGATACACGTGGGTTGTATCGTTGCCATGGACCGTATCCATTTTTCATACGGAGCTCTTTTTCTTTTTCTTTTATAATCTTTGCTATTTTGTTTATTCAATTCTTTTGAGCTCTTATTTTTATCCAAGGAAAGATTCTTCATAACCCGTAGAATTTCAGTTAATTTATCTCCCTATAACCACTTTCCAAAATTACATGAAAGATATCTCAGTATGTACAACATTTAATTCTTATGGAAGTGGAAAATGTAGGTGTAGAAATCAAATTATTCAAATCATTGAACATGTCATGGTCATTTAGAGAGTCTAATATGCAAATGTAGTTATGACAATAATACAATATTTCTACATGGATATGAATATCATTCAAAAGCAGAATTTTGATGACCAAAAGAAGAATACACAATAAGCACCATTTTTTTATATAATTTTTTTGTTTTTGTTTTGTTTTTTAATAAAAGAAAGAGTCTAGCACACAAAACAACCAAGCACACATAAAGAAAACTAATCTCATACTAGTTTTTATCAATAATCCCCAATTCTAGACATAGACGACAAAAACGATCCTCAGCTAAAGGTTTGGTGAAAATGTCTGCTAACTAGGAATCTGTGTGAATGAATTCTACAGACACATACTCTTTAGTGAGATGATCCCTAAGATAGTGATGTCTTACGTCAATGTGTTTAGTACGAGAGTGGTGTACATGATTGCTAGAGAGGACTATGGCACTCTTACTATCACATTTAAGAGGCACTCTCCAAAGAACTAAGCTACAGTCAGATAATATTTTCATCATCCACAATACTTGGGCACAACAACTCCCTAAGGCAATATACTTTGCTTCAGTGATGGAAAGTGCAATACTATTTTGCTTACGGCTAGACTATGAAACTAGATAGTGTCCTAGCATAAAACAAGTGCCACTAGTGCTCTTTCTATCAACCAGACTTCCTGCATAGTCTGCATCCGAATAACCCATCAAGTCAAAATTTCCACCAGATGGATACCAAAGGCCTAAACATGGTGTACTAATGAGATACCTAAAGATCCTCTTAATGACTTTAAAATGAGACTCTTTTAGGTTGGCCCGAAAGCATGCACACAAGCATACAACAAACATTATGTCTGGTCCAAAAACAGTCAAGTATAACAAGGAACTGATCATACCTCGATAGAGCTTTTGGTCCACGTCGATTCCTTGTTCATCTTTGTCCATCTTCACTGAGTGGCTCATTGGTGTTCCAATTCCTTTAGACTTCTCCATCCCGAACCTTTTCAAAATTTCCTTGACGTACTTGGTTTGGGATATAAAGATGCCTTCTTTTCCTTGCTTTACTTGTAACCCCAAAAAGTATTTCAGCTCTCCCACAAGGCTCATCTCAAATTGGTCATGCATGACTTTCTCAAACTTTTGACAAAGAAGATCATTAGTAGCACCATAAATTATGTCATCAACATATATTTGCACAATGAGAAAGTCATCACTATCATGCCACACAAATAATGTATTGTCTGCACTACCCTTTTTAAAATTATTTTCCAACAAGTATGTGCTAAGCGGTCATACCAAGCCCTAGGAGCTTGCTTAAGTTCGTACAAAGATTTTTCTAATTTGTATACATGGTATGAAAAATCATGTCTTTCAAATCCCAAGGGTTGTTCAACAAATACATCTTCTTTTAGATAACCATTAAGAAAGGCACTTTTACATCCATTTGTTTTAGTTTGAGGACCTTATAACTTGCAAAAGCTAGCAAGATTCTAATGGAGTCTAACCTAGCAATTGGAGCAAAAGTTTCATCCACATCAATTCCTTCAATTTGATTATATCCTTTAGCTACCAATCTTGCCTTGTTTCTAATAACATTTCCAAATTCATCAAGTTTATTTTTAAACACCCATTTTGTACCAACTACAGGATAATCAGTGGGTCTTGGTACTAATTTCCAAATATTATTCCTAAAAGATTGGTTCAATTCATCTTGCATGGCCAGAACCCAACTTTCCTCTCCTAATGCAGTGTCTATGTCTTTAGGCTCTAATTCAGATATAAAATCCCCATAAATACATAGAGCGCAAAGATTTTTTAAAGAGGAACAAGTACGTATAACTGCCGTAGGCTCGCCAATAATCAAGTCTCGTGGGTGATTGGGATCAAATCTCAGCTCTCCTCTGTTAACTGCTTCCTCTTGAACCGATTGCATGCTAATATCCTCTTGTCTATCAGGTTGCTCCTCATTGTTCCTTGGATTGCGTTCTTGCTCTACATTTTCTCCACCTTCAATTTCTCTACAATCCGAAGACACTTTTTCAGATTCATCAAATTTAACGTGAATAGATTCAATGATAGTTAAGGTGCATTTATTATAGATCATGTATGCTTTGCTCCTTGTTGAATAGCCCACACACACTCCTTCATCTGATTTGGATTCAAATGTGCCAAGTTGATCTCCAGTGTTTAGTATATAGCACATGCATCCAAATACTTTAAATAAGAAATGTTTGGAGTGTTGACATGCCACAGTTCGTAAGAAGTTTTGTTCATCAAAGGTCTTATCATAACTCTATTGCACACAGAGCACGCAGTACTAATGGCTTCAACCCAAAAGACGTAGGTAAGCTATATTCATTTAGCATACTCCTAGCCATATCTTTAAATGTACGATTCTTTCTCTAAACCACTCCATTTTGTTGGGGTGTTCTAAGAAAAGAGAATTCATGTAAAATTCCTTTTTCAAGACAATAATGTTCAAAAATAGCATTTTCAAACTCACCACCATGATCACTTCTAATTTTTATAATTGAAGAATTTTTCTCATTCGAAACCCGTGTGCAAAAATTTTGAAAATTTTCAAAGGAATCTGAATTTATGGCTCGGAAGTAAATACATGTGTACCTAGAATAATCATCAACTAATACATAACAAAACTTTTCACCACCTAGGCTAGCAATATCGGTGGGTCCAAATAAATCCATGTGCACTAACTCCAATATGCGTGTGGTGGCAACTTCTTTAGTGTTAGAAAATGTAGATCTAGTTTGCTTACCTTTTGTGCATGCCACACACAACTTACCATTCTCATTGGTCTGACGCGGGAGTCCTCTTACCAAATTTTTATTTTCAGGCTTCTTTAGCAATCCCATGCTTGCATGTGCAAGTCCCTTGTGCCATAACGTGGCCTCTTCTTCCTTGACAAGCAAGCATTTAAAAACAGTTAGTTCTTCAATCATAATCGTGTAAACATTATTTTATCTATTTGTTGTAATTATAACATCACCTGTGGTGCTATTAATAATTCTGTAAAATTTTGAATCAAATTCCACTTTTATACATTTGTCACACAGCTGACTAATAGAAATGAGGTTGTGTGTTAGAATTTCCACCCATAGGACATCTGAAAGCTGAAAGGTGGCGTTACCTACAACACACTTTTCCAATTACCTTGCATCTTCCATTGTCCCCCTAAAGTAACACTTCCTCCTTCATGCTTTACAAGGCTAAGGAAATTTTCGCTATTTCCAGTAAAGTGTCTTGAGCAGTCAGAGTCTAATACAACTCACACCGTTGTCCCTTAGCCATGACTTGTACCTATACATAGGAAGAACAAGATACGTGTGACCTAGGAATCTAAATAGGTCCACCAGTGTTAGTCACTGTACCTTTTGGAACCCAAATTTGTTTAAACTTTATATTCTTGTTCCTGTACATGCAATTGTGATATGTATTACCAACACACACATACGTATAGCATTTTGGAAACACACTTCTTACTACTCCTATCTCTTTTTGAATCTTTTTGTTAACTTTTGGCTTTTCATCAATTTTATTCCCATATCCTAGACCATGCCTATTCTTGTCATGCATCTGATATCCAAAAATAATGTCTAATGATTGCTTTCCATCTCCAAAATTTTTAATGGTCAGCTCAAGATCAGATACTTTAGATTTTAAGTATATGTTCTCATTAACAAGCAAGTTGCATTTATAGATAAAAGCCTTTTTTGTTTTCTTCCTCAATCTTTTTATAGTTTATCATTTTATTTTCTAGCTCAATAACTTTTTCTTTACAAGTTTTATTTTCACTCACAAGTGTAGTACATGTTTTACATTCAACATTTTCATGCACACTAGATTTTTCTTTTTTCATTTCAGCAATGTTGCTCTATATGCATCATTTTCGGCTTTTAATTTTTCAACCTCTAGTGACATATTATAGTTATCTTGCTGCAATTCAAAATTACCCTCTCTTAAAGATTCCACAGTAGATTCTAAATCATTAATTTTATTGCGCATATTTCCCCACAAATTCAAATTTTCATTCTTAGAGCAAGATTTTACCTTATCGAGGTCTCCCATTAAACAGAGAGAGGAGTGGGCAGTCTACTCCTGAGTCTCATCCTCGATATCATTATCCCATGTCACTGCCAAAGATTTTCCTTTTTTCTCTACAGAATTGTTCTTTCCTTGTGGGCAGTTCTTCATGAAATGTCCCTGCTTCCTGCATTGAAAACACTGCATAGTCTTAGTAGTATTTTGTTTAGATAAAGTGATTGCAGGATTAAAATTATTATAGGGATTGAACCTTTTTAGCATGTCTGGTTTCCCCAGGGAGTCTTGATGTATTTCTTGAATCCTTTAACCACCAGTGCTTGCTCCTCATCAAGATCTTCTTCTTCTTCTTCAGCGTTGAAAGCTAGTGCCTTGGGAGTCTTATCCTCAGATTTCTCCATAGATTCAATGATCTTTATTTCATGTACATGGGACATCAGGTTTCCTATCAATTCTTCCACGCTCAGCTTCGCAATATCTTTTGCTTCTTGGATGGCCGTGACTTTAGGACGGAATGAGCTTGGCAATGCTCTCAAGATCTTCCTTACTTGCTCTACGCTCGAATATGGTTTTCCAAGAGCATTTGGATTGTACACAATGTCTGTAAACCTTGCATACATCTCTTTGATGGAATCTGTGAGAAGAATATAGAAGCTTTCATATTTAGTGATCAATAAGGCCAGTCTGGACTCCATTACTTATGATGTTCCCTTATGTGTCACCTCCACATGTTCCAAATCTCCTGCGCAGTTAAACATTGAGAAATACGATTAAATCCAGTTTTGTCCAAAGCACAAATAATTGCATTCATAGCTCTACTATTTAAAGAATAAAGTTTTGTATCAGTATCATCCCATTTATCTTCAGGATTCAGAATTTCAGAATTTTCAAATTTAATCATGGGGGGTTTGTAGCCTTTCTCAACAATATTCTATACATCATAATCAACAGACACCAAATAAATTTTCATGCTTGCTTTCCAATAAGCAAAGTCTGTACCATTAAACATAGAGGGTCTGACAGTGGACTGACCTTCAGCAAAGGCAGAATCAGAAATATTCATGGTTCTCTAGACTAGATCATATAGCCTGCTCTGATACCACTTGTCAGATCGTGATCTAAGCCAAGAGGGGGGGGGTGAAGAGGTTTATAAAATTTTTTCAGATGCAAATAAATATTCCTACTCAACCAATCAATCACAGAGAAAATAATGTGCAGATAAAGATATCACAGAGCAAACACAGAGTGCACACGAGATTTACCTTGGTTCGATCACCCCAACGACCTACTCCAATCCCAAAATAAATACTTGAATAATAGTATCAAGATACATCACAACACGGAACTTCGTGCTCCAACACTCCGCTCACCAAGTAGGTACCCCCACGCACTAAAGTGTCAAACACTACACATCTAGTAAATACTTTCTCTTGGCTAGCCCGAACTAATCAGGAGCCCAAAAACACCCCCAAAACGATAGTCAAAATTAATGCAAAGATCTACTTAATGATATCACAAATGTAAAGAGATAGAGAGTTAAGAACACTCAGTTTTGTGATTATTTCGTAGTCTCTGTCAATCAGCAAATCGTCAGCTATGCTCTGACGCAAATATTATCTCGATCTGATGTCTGGAACTCAAAATATTGCCCTTTGAAGTTGGTTGGACAGATTGGTCAGTGTGTATAACAATCTAGTAGTATGTGAGCTCAGCTTCTGATTGTGTGCAAAGAAACTTCCTTCAAAGACCATCCTTTGGAATTCTTGGAAGCACAACCGATGGTAGCAAGGAGTACTTCACATTCACGACAGTACAAATGATGGCGGTAAGGAGTACTTCACATTCACAGCAGCAAGGATGCTCACCACCGGCAGTCAGGCATCGTTCAACCGCAGCTAAGGGAGTCAACAACGGCAAGGAACTACGGTAACAAACGGAACTCTCCACGACAACAAGGGGTTCTCAGCAACTAGAGTTCACAACGATAGCGATAGGGAGTTCTGACCGGCAAGGAGATGTCGAAGCACGGAATCAAGGGAAACAAATTCTCAACTGTAGTAATATGATTCAGCAGATCCCTTGGTGGCCAACGAAATCCTTCACGATAAGGGGCAGCCAAGTAGTCACGGTAGCACTGTGTCGACAAAAACAAAAGCTATTCACGGTGCGATGCACAACATCGTGTCTTCAATGGCAGCATAGGTCTCACCGCAGCAAACAGATCTAAACGACAGCAAGAATAGGACCATGGCAGAACAATTAGTTCTCCATGGCTTCAAGGAGTTACGGCAGAGGGTAATTTTTCTTGGAAAAGAAAATTGTTGCTTTGGAACTTGTTTGCTTGGAGAATTTGTGGCTTGGATGATAGGGTTGTTGGCTGCTGCAATGAAGATGTTTGAAATATGGAGTTTAGATGCAGGCTGTAGCAATATGAGTTTTTTTTTACTTGGGTTGTTTTTTTTTCTTTTGGCCGCATCAAACCTCTGTCTCTTTTATGGGGGGTTTATATAGGTATGGGTAGAGGAGTTTGGGTCAAATCAAAACAGTCAATTATAGGATTTGATTAGGATTTCAATTGGTCCAAATTGATTTTGTTGTGATTTGATTCTCAATTTAAAGATAACTCCTTATCCCTCCATATTGACCAAGTCCAACTAGCTTATTCACAAGTTTGCCACCTCCTCAATTCTTCCCCATATTTACATCACTGCCATTCCCATCAATTTGCAAATTTTCCATCACGTTCTTTTTAATGGTTTGGCCCTTAAAGCACTCAACAAACACTTCAGAAATATTCACACAGGTTTGTCATCATCAAACATGAAGTCACATATCGTTGTGTCCAACATCCATGGTAGGGACCTTGGAAGCAACCATGACGTGGCCTTGTATATGAGCAGGAGGTTGGACAAGAAAGGGGGCGAAGGTCACTTCAAGAAGAAGGGTCGTTTTAAGCATAGAGAGTCCAAAGATCGAAGGGACACCTCTTGCTTCATATGCAAGAAAAAGAGTCATTGGAAGGACCAATTCCTAATGCCATGGCAATGAAGAAATGCAAGAGTGCCTATGGTTCAGCTTTCTTGGGATTTGAGGATATGGAGGTACGTGATGATAGTGTTAACGATGACATGAGTAAAGCTCAAATGTTTACTACGGGAGTGTCCAGTGAGGCACAAGTTGCATATCTGATGGATATCAGACGTTCTTTCCATATGACTCTACATAGAAGTTGGTTCTCGACGTATTGTTTCGAAGAAGATGGATGCTCTATTCTTATAGGGAGCAATGCTGAATGCAAGACCGTGTGGATTGAAAAAATAGATCCACATGCACGATGGAGTCGTGCAAATCCTTGGTGATATCAGGCACATGCCTGATCTCAGGAAGAGTCTAATTTCCATTGGCATGTTAGCCAATGTGGGATGCAAGTCAGTGGTCGAGAATGGCCAGCTAATGGTATCCAAAGGAGTCATGATGGTGATGAAGTGTAAGAAAGTTGGAAATTTGTATGCCCTATAAGGTAACACAGTGGAAGGCAAAGCTGATGCCACCTCTTCTAGTTCCAATAACAGATATCCTGCAAAGCTTTGGTATTATAGTTTGGGTCATCCATGTGATAAGACTCTTGATGTTCTCTGAATGAGAAAATTGATTGGAGCTAGTAAAGAGTGTGTGGAATTTTGTGAAAGTTGTGTTTTGGGCAAAAAATACAAAGTTGCAATTTAGTACCGGAGTGCATTCTAGCAAGGATCCGTTAGATTATATACATTCAGAAGTGTGGGGACCTTGTCTTGTGACAACAGGTTGTGGTGCTAGATATTTTGTTGTCATCATCGACGACTTTTCTAAGAAGTGTCAGTGGTACTTAATAAAAACTAAGGACCAAACCTTCAAGAAATTCAAGCAATGGAAAGCCATGGAAAAGAAGAAAACTGGAAGGACTGTTAGAGTCATGAGATCTGACAATTGACATGTATTTACCTCAAGGAAGTTCATTGGCTACTGCATATCCCAAAGGATTCAATGACACTATACTCCTCTGAGTGATCCACAGTCGAATGGGGTGGCGGAGAGAATGAACAACACATTATTGGAGAGAGTGCATTGCTTGAGGCACTCGTCTGGATTGTTAAAGGAATTTTTGTGTGAGATTATCACGACCGACATACATATTATTAACCATGTTCCATCGGCGTCAATTGATTACCCAATTCCTAAGGAAAAGTGGAGTGGGAAGATCGATGATTATCATACCTGTGCATTGTTGGTTGACCGGTCTATTCTTATGATAGGGGCGACAAGTTGGAACCGAGGATAGAAAAGTGCATATTTCTTAGTTATGGCGATGGTTTGAAGGGGTATTGCTTGTGGGATCTAGTGGCACACAAGGCATTCTTGAGCCAATATATCACTTTTGATGAGTCTATGATGCTTACTGTGAAGCAGACTCAGTTAAAGGATGAGGAGACACCCGTGGAGCCCAAGCAAGAGACGATTGAGCTTTTAATCCCACTTCACAGGAGACCGGACAATGAGCATATAGTTGAGGTCACAGTTGTGACACATGATGAGGTCTAAGTAGAGGACCTCATGCAGACATCCATGAAAGCGCAGGTACGTGATGAGTTTCAAGATGATGTGGTGCAAAGGTTTAAGGGGACCAAGAAGGCACCCGTGAGATTAGGTGTTTGGGACTACACTGCATTCTTCTTTGACGACATGACGTTATATGCATTAAATATTGAGCACGATGAGATATTGACATATGGTGGAGCCATGAGCTCGAGTGAGGTTGTCAATTGGCAAGGTGTCATGGAAGAAGAAATGGAGTCGCTTCATCACAATGACACATAGGATTTGGTTCATCTATCAAAAGACAAGTGTGCCATTGGTTGTAGATGGATATACAAGGTCAAGGATAGCTCTACCAAAGATGGTGATGAAGTACGGTATAAAGCCTGGTTAGTGGCTAAGGGCTTGCCATAGTGAAAGGGATAGAACTACAATGAAATATTTTCTCCAGTGGTAAGACACACTTCCATTAGAGTTTTGATAGCACTAGTTGCGCCATAGACGTGGAGTTGGAGAAACATGATGTCAACATCGCATTTCTACAAGGCAATTGGATGAAGAAATTTACATGCACTAAACAGAGGGTTTTATGTCAGAGGGCAAGGAGAGTTTTGTCAATAAATTGAAGAAATCTCTATATGGACTGCAGCTGTCCCCGTGATAGTGGTACAAGAGATTTGACAACTTCATGTTGGGCATTGGATACGAGCAGAGCATGAAGGATTAATGCATTTATGTGCATACATTGGATGATGGTTCTAGCGTCAATCTTTTGTTGTATTTTGACGAGATGTTGATTACTTCCTACAACATGTCTAAGGTCAAGAAGTTGAAGTTGGAGCTAAGTAGAGAGTCTGACATGAAGGATTTGAGCTTAGTGAAGAAGATCATAGGTATGTAGATACCCGGGATATGAAGAAGAGTAAGTTGAGGTTGTGTCAGAAAGGGTATGTTCAGAAGGTTCTCGTTCGTTATAGAATAGAGAGTGCAAAGCCTGTTTTCACACCACTTGGAGCTCATTTTCAGCTTTCGGCGTTACAGTTGCCTATTACCGACGGTGAGAAGAAGAAGATGTCTCAAGTGTCATATGACAGTGCAATTAGGATTCTTATGTACGTGATGGTTTGCATGCAACTAGATCTTGCACAAGCTTTTGGGGTTATGAGCAGATACATGTCAAAACCTGGTATAGAGCATTGGCAGGTCGTCAAGTGGATTATACGATATCTGCATAGGATAGTTGGTGTCAGGCTGCATTTTGGCATAGAAGACGGTGTGGTACTGGCCTGGTTTTGTGACTCGGATTATACAGGTGATAGGGATAGGCTGGGATCTACCACAAGGTACATATTCACGTTGGACACCGCAGCGGTGTCTTGGAGATCTATCCTACTGTTACTGGTTGCATTATCAATCTTGGAAGTCAAGCCTCACAAGTATAATGGGAAGCAAGGCGTGACAGAATTACCTCACGAGTCTGTTACAGGATTTAGATGTGTCGTAGAGATAGTCAACGGTGTTCAGTGATGGTCAATTGTCATATATCTTGCCAAGCATCATGCCTACAGTTCAAGAACTGAGCACATTGAGGTGTGTGATTGCTTTCTAGAGGAGGAAAGGCGATTGATTGAGCTTTAGAAGGTTTCAACTGAAGAGAATCCCGTAGACATGTTCACCAAGCCAGTTCATGCCATCAAGCTCAATACTTGCTTGTGCTTAATCTGTTTGATGGTTTAAGTATGGCACCGAAGGTCGCGGTTCCTAGGACGATAAGGAGGCCTATAGAATGCACGAGGTGTTATGATCAAGGTAGAGCTTGCTAGTGTTATGTTGGAGGCGTCTGTTGATTTTGCAATAGGTTAGAATTTGTTATTTGCATTGCAAAATCCATAATCTGGAAGCTAGAATTTTTGGACTTTTGAAGTAGTGGTTCCAGACATCTGGATGAGCCGACACAAGCATTTGATGTATCTGATATCAGGTAGTCAGGTGCCTGGCTGCGCACTATTAGACGCCTTTGGAAATTAAGGTTCAATTCTCGGAATTTTGGGCACTGAATGGATCAAGCATTTGGGTGGAGACCAGATGTCTAGAGCACATCTTCCAGATGCATGTTAGGGAACGGATGTCTGGAGCACATCTTCTAGACGTCTGGCAGCCAATTGAGTTATTTTTGGGCATGATTTATGACCATTAGATTGAGCTCTTTCTCATTCCAATGGTCATGATTATTTGCATCTTTTAGGGGCTATACAAGAGGGCTACTTGAGAGATGTTAGGATGTGATTGTGTGTGTAAGAGTTGTTGAGCATTCAAGAGAGCTTTTATGAGAGATTAGAAAAGATAAGAACCAAAGAAGAGAAATCAATGGCTTTTGGGATTCTTTGGGTTCTTGGGTCTTATTTTGTTATCTCTTTTACTTTTCTTCGTGATATTGAAAGTGGGAGCTTAGTGTATTCATCCATGTTTTAACTAACTTGAGGGTTGAAGAAGAAGTGGTGTAAAGCTTGTAACTCTTTATCAGAATAATTGAATCGTCTCAGAATACTAAAGTATATTGAGTCTTCAATCGAACCAGGGTAACGTCTTGGCCTCATTTACTTTCAAGCATTTGTTGGTTGTAAGCATACTTTGTTTGCTCAATTTGCTCCTACAAGATCCGATTAGGACAAAGGTTATTTGGTTGTTGTGTTGATCGATTTTGTGAGCCCAACTCCCTAGCTAGTTGTCGAGTTTGCTATCTGTGGATCTTTTCGCATTTTTGCAACAGTAACTTGTGCCATCCATCACATTTTCAGGTTCGGGTTTGAAATCGATAAGTATTCCACATTGCAAAGCAAAGTTCTACTAAAAATTCTCATAAGCATAATCCAATTAAAATTGAGATATATGAGAAAAATCATTCCATTAATGAGAATACTGATTATCATATGGCATATGGGCTAATGCATCATATGCAATCTTGAAAAGTTTACACTTTTATATTTTTAAACGATTGGAATAGTAAGTTTGATTGTCATATTGTAAAGATTAATAACATCAAATATCAGATGAACCTAATATATTTTGCTCCTTCATCCATATGTCGTAAGAAGCTCTTCTATTCCAATACCGTCAAATTTACAATGATTGGATGAAGGAGCAAAACCCTTGGATATGCACAATATTGTGTCTTGAGGTTTTAAAATATAAAGATCAAAATGAACATTCCGATGACATTCTGCTTGCCAGCAACGATATATGCTCATTGTATGAAACCAAGAGATTTCTAGTTAAGAACTTTGAGATGAATGATCTTGGTGATGCATCTTTTGTATTAGGGATTCGGATACACTGAGATCGTTCTTGGGGTATTTTTGGATTACCACAAACCACCAACATTAAAAAGTTTCTTCAAAGATATGCCATGCAAAATTGTAAACCATGTGATGCCCCTGTAGCTAAGGGGGACAAGTTCAGTCTTAATCAGTGTCCTAAAAGTGAATTTAAAAGGCAGGAAATGCAGAAGATTCCATATGCTTCAGCAGTAGAGAGTCTGATGTATGCTCAGGTTTGTATGCGACCAAACATCGCTTACATTACAAAGATGTTGGACAGATACTTAAACGATCCAGGAGTATTGTAACACCCCGCTCACCGGGATACCCGATAAGTACGAATCCGTATCAGGTATTTCCGAAGCAACGAGGCATTACAGGTGGCGGCCCATGCAGGTCCCGCACTGCGGCTGTGTAAGGGTAATGCATGTAGTGTTCCAGAGGTAGTTTGGTCTTAAGGTGGGTAGGAGTTCTGCCTTAAGATAGAGTCCTGATATCAGAAGTTTGAGGTATAAAGCCCTGAGGATAGACACTAGAATTGATTGAGTAAGAATGTGTGTATATATCTATGTGTGTATGTATGTGTACCTATACGTCTGTAGCCTATAAGTGTTGAATATGCCTTGTCGAGCACATTGAGATGATATACTCATGTTGCATATGACTATGGTATATGTACGAATGATTATATGGCTATGTGAATGTATTTGAAGTATATGTGTTAATACATGGTTGACTTATGAGAAATGAGTAGAATTGAGTTAGATACTTGATTGAGGTGCAGGTAGTGTACAGATGTATTGTTTAGTGGCTATATACTGTATGTGATGTATGCACATGTGGAGTGTGCAGATGCATGTGTGGACCCTTGAGTACCACCCAATTATGTGTGGATATGTCTTAAGAGTATTAGTGTTATGTGCTGATATATGTGATGAGTATATGATACATGTATGGCTGTAAGCCGGTACGCTTACACCTGTATATGGATGAATATAGTTTTGTATGGTTATCTATGTGTATTGATATTGATATGGTAGACCTTGTGCAATGATACATCTGTGAATGTTGGATGGATACTAGGAGACAAACATGATTGTATGTCTGAGTATAGAGGTGCATACATATATATGTTAATATACTAGTCATAACCCATGCCCACGGGCACGGTTGATTTACGATTTTCTCCCGCAAAATCTTTGTTCCCCAAAAAATTATTTCCACATCCAAAATTGTGCGGAATAATAAATTAGCATAAAAATATTTAGCAGTACGGACGCCTTCGACAAGGAACAACAAATTCGGTGTAGAACAACAAATTCTACATAAAAAATTTAGCAGACGCCTTAGGCACGGAACAACAAATTAGCGTAAAAAATTTCGCGGACGTGGGCGCCTTCGGCACGGAACAACAAATTCGACGTAAAAAAATTCACGGCGCCTTCGGCGCTGAACAACAAATTAGCATAAAAAATTTTCGCGGGCACCCCGACCATCGAAAGAAATTTAATTCCTCCCAGAAAAATTAGCCCATCCCAAAAATTTAGGTTATAACCCGTGCCAGTAGGGCACGGGTGGCTTAAGGTGGATGGAGGAGAGAAAAAGTACTCTGTTATACTCAATTGTATAATAGATAATCGCACTTAAGTAAAAATACACCATATCTCATTTAGGATTCATCAGCAATGCATGAAACTCGCCATTAGCAGTTTTGAAGGAATTACAAATTGAGGGTTTTCGCATGGAGCTTAACCAATATAGATTTAAAAGGGAGAGTAAAATTCTATTTAAGCGTGAAGTAGATGAGTGGTGATACTTGGACCATGGTCATCAATACTCGAGTAATGTGGCTCAATGATCAGAATTTTTGACAGTGCTCATTTTATTGCTTTTTTAATTCTTCAACAAATGAGAGTCCAACTATCATTAGGCTTGAACCCTGCCTAATTTTAGCATAAAAATTAAAATACAGCCCCAAATAAAATGTATTTCCACACCTTCTCTCTTCTTTCCTAACCCCCATGATTTCGTATCATTTCCATCCCAAAATCATATGGGTTTCACCCAAAAAAATTGGGAACTTTAATTCCTACCTTTAATATTTTAAGATTCATTCTCAACAGTATTCATATATACTTGTTTGTCATAATCAGCAAATCCATTCACAAAAAAAATCCTTGTTATGTGATACGTCTATTTTGCGAAGGCCCAACAACATAGGCCCAAAAGCACAGCCCACCGAACGAAGCCCGAAAGATACGAGCCTGGATGCCCGACCGCCGATCGGAAGCCCATCTGCGCGATCAGGCCCGCCCGGCAAAGCCCCATAGAGGGCCCCCAAATATCGATCCGACCCGGCCCCGATAACGCACGAGTCACTCACCCACTCCAGCGATAACCGTTCCCCCGATCCCGTTACCACTTAATGGCTGTTATGGGGAGGTGCTGGCATGGCGCAGGGAGCGGCGACGGGGGGCGGATTGAGGGGGCACGATCGAGGGCAGACGAGCGACGTGGGTCGGGGGCAATCACGGCGGGAGGTCTATAAAAGGGTTAGAAGGACGACTGGACAAGGGACCGCATCTCAGGTATCTAAAACCTAAGGTACTCCATCAACGACCGAGTTCCCCCATTTCATCTCCTTCCTCCCCCGCTCGCGCCGTGAGACGCCGTTCAGATCTCCTCTCGAGTCGAACCGTCTCCGCCGGGCCTCCCCTTTCAGATCACTATCTGACTTAGGCATCGGAGGGGATTTGGCTGGAACCAAGGTCCGGCCCCCCTGACGAGTGTTCTCGTCTACGCAGGAGGACATCAGATCCACGGGCCGAGGCTTCCCCTCCGCCCCTCACCGGCCACGCATCAAGCGAGACGACCGAGGCTTCCCCTCGTCACCCACCCGACCGAGGCCGAGCACGACCGTCCGAGGCCGAGCGTTTCACACCGGGCCGAGGCTTCCCCTCCGCCCCGCGACCGGCCACGTAACCAGCGGGACGATCGAGGCTACCCCTCGTCGTCCGACCGTCCGAGGCCGAGCGTCTCTGATCGGGTCGAGGCTTCCCCTCGCCCTCCTTGCGACCGAGGACCCCGATTCGGCCCAGCCGACGCGCTCCACGTCGTCTGCAACTCCGACTCGCGTCTCGTCTGCACCAACTCGACACACCCGAGGGACCCCCGTGGGCCCCTTGACCACGTTGACCGGGTTATCCGCGGTCAACGCTTTTGTAGTGAGAAAACACTCTGAAACATCTGGCGCCGTCTGTGGGAACCGAACTGTCCCACGAAGAAACAAACCGCACCTGCAATGGCACGAGCCAGCAACGGAAAGAGACGCATGCCCCCCATCCCGGAGGAGGGGAATGGCGCATCCAACGGCAACCTTGAAGACACGCCCGTCAGCAATCACCCCGCCCCCTCAACCGAAGAGATTGGCGGGTCGGAACTGGCCACACAGGGACAACTCTGTGCCCTGGCCCAGGAGACCAACGCGAACATCCAGACGTTGGTCACGGCAGTACAACAGCTCGTCGGCACTGCGCCAGCTAACGGAGGCACGTTGGGCGACGACCATCGTTGGGCAGGGGGTCCCCCGCTCTTACGATCCGCTGTGGTAGATGACCACGGGAACCAAAGACCGAACACGGAGCGTCGGTTCACGTTGTCCGGCTCCCGTCAGGCGAGATCGCGCGCCTCCTCCCCTCGTCGTGAAAGGAGCCGAAGAGAAACTGAAGGCACGGGGGACGAATCGGTGACCGCGTCGTCTCGTCGACCACGATCGCCCCACCACAGGAGAAGCAATCGACACCACTCGAGAGACCGATCGCGGCGGAGCGGGAGCTCCCGCCGGAGGAGCCGGGAACGCCGGGCCAGCCCGACCCCCAGTGTGGCGAGGGCCATGGAGCCAGCCCCGCCGGTGCCTGTGCCCCCTCCACCACCGAACGAACCAGAGGCGGGCGGGTGTCGAACCCCCGGGGGCATCCACGGAGACCGGTGCCCCCTATCACGGAGAATAACCGACGCGCGGGTCCCCTCTCGATTCAAGATCCCGGCGCTGGGGAAGTATGACGGGATAGGAGACCCGGGAAACCACGTGATGGACTACGAGGGGGACATGTCCTTCCAAGGAGCCGACGATGACCTGCTCTGCCGGGGCTTCTATTCGACTCTCAGGGGAGCGGCAAGGACCTGGTACCGCAGCCTACCCAGCCGCTCCATCGACAGCTTCGAGGAACTCACCCAGCTGTTCTGCAAACAGTTCATGGCAGGGAGACAGGTAAAGCCTGATGCTGAACATCTGTTTAACATAGTGCAGGGCCCAGCCGAGCCGCTCTGACAGTTCATGCGCCGCTTCAACGCGGAAAGGCTGAACGTGAACAGCCCTCCCGACCTTGTTGTCCAAACGGCCCTTAAGAAAGGGCTGCGCCATAGAGGCCTTAAGAAATCTCTACACAACGATCCCCCGAAGGACCTCCCAGGGATCATGGCGAGGGCCGAGCGCTTCATGTTGACCGAGGAGACCTTGGCCATTGAGGCAGGGAAGGCCACTCGAGGGACCAAGCGCGGCGACAGCGGACGAGGCAGCCCCGAAGGGTACCGGACCGAGAAGAGGCCGAGAAACAGGCAGCGAGGAGAGGGTACGAGGGACGCCACCCCAGACGCCGTCCTCGCTCAAGTACAGAAGGAAGAGCGCGCCGATCGCCCCCCACCGAAGGCAAAAAGAGGTGGGAAGAATGGGGAGAAGTACTGCAAGTACCACAAGGACAATGGCCACGACACTGAAGACTGCTGGCACTTAAAGAAGGACATTGAGAAGCTGATGAGCCGGGGGCACGCCAGGAGTTTAGCCGATGAGCCGGCCCACGGAGAAGGGACCTCCATGCAGCCGGACAAGGGGAAGAAGATCAACACCGTCCAAGGACCCCTCCGCATCATAGAGTGAGCGGGCAAGGTCCCTCCCCCCAGTCGTAGCCTAGTCCGAGGGGATTATCTAGGTTTACATCCCTCTGTCTAGCTTTATTTCCTTTTCCTTTCCTCCAAATGTACTAGTCCGACAGGACCCTTAAGAGTACAATTGCACTCCCGTTTGTCTTTTCTTAATCTTCGACGGAATCAACATTTCGCTAAGGGTGCAAAAGAATGAAGACCGCCGCCTCACTGGAGGGGGAGGGGGAGCTTCGTCCTCGCCGACCAACTCCTGCGCTCATAAGTCTGGAGGCAATTCCCCCAGCCAGCGCGGACGCCGACCGGTCCTAAGCCGAGGAGCTTCGCCCTCGCCGACCAACTCCTGCGCTCATAAGTCTGGGGGGCAATTCCCCCAGCCAGCGCGGACGCCGACCGGTCCTAAGCCGAGGAGCTTCGCCCTCGCCGACCAACTCCTGCGCTCATAAGCCTGGAGGCAATTCCCCCAGCCAGCGCGGACGCCGACCGGTCCCAAGCCGAGGAGCTTTGCCCTCGCCGACCGACTCCTGCGCTCATAAGTCTGGGGGCAATTCCCCCAGCCAGCGCGGACGCCGACCGGTCCTAAGCCATGAGGAGCTTTGCCCTCGCCGACCGACTCCTGCGCTCGTAAGTCTGGGGGCAATTCCCCCAGCCGGCGCGGACGCCGACCGGTCCTAAGCCGAGGAGCTTTGCCCTCGCCGACCGACTCCTGCGCTCATAAGTCTGGGGGCAATTCCCCCAGCCAGCGCAGACGCCGACCGGTCCTAAGCCGAGGAGCTTCACCCTCGCCGACCGACTCCATCGCTCGTGAATCTGGAGGCAATTCCCCCAGCCAGCTCGGGCGTCAACCAGTCCTAGGCCGAGGACGAGGCAGCAAAACAACATACGCGAGAAGTCCGAGTAAGTCAATTTCGTTTATAAACAGTTAACCAAGGTACAAAAAGTGTGTCTTATTTACAGGGAATCGAAGCGAAGGAACCTCTCTACAAATAATCCGCTCTCGACGGACAACAAAGTTCGTCACCTACAGAAACTAGGGCGACCCCGACAGAGCGAAACTTGTTGGCTAAGGACCCAAAGTTGCCGGCCTAAGCGAACATCCATGCAACCAGCAATTATTGGCTCTGAAGCAGGGAGCCGGTAGCGAAGCCGAAGGAGATAGCAGGGGCAGGGATCCATTTCAAGTAGACTGGCCCAAAGCGAAGCGGATGCTAAAAAATTTGAGGATAAAAACAAGGGTGGCAGGCCGGGAAAGGAGGACTTAAGGAGCCCGAGATCGGGAGGCCGCGTCCCCTGGCGCCTCCCCCTGCTCGGAGCGAGAGGGAGCGACCGGAGGAGCGGCTTGCCGAACGCGCTCCGCACAATCCTGGAAGGAAGACTGGACGACTTCGACGATCCGAGGGGCGATGAGGTCTTCATACGTACCGAAGGCCTCCCTGAGAACCTCGAAGATCTTCTCCCCCAGGGTCCCGACGACACCCCTCTCCACCTCCTCTGCAAGCCGCGCCACCTGACGCCGATCCGACAGTTCCCTCTGAAGCTCCTCCCTCTCCAGGCGGAACGACTCCGCCGCTTCCTCAGCCGACTGCCGAGCGTCCTCCAACTTTCCCTGGAGGTCACCCACTCGCCCCTCCAGCTCGGCCACACGGAGCTTGAGATGCCGAGACTCCATCTGGGCCTCCGTCATAGCTACCTCCGCCGCCCCGGCCCGCTCGTGGGCCCTCACGGAGGACTCCTCCAGCTCCCTCAAGCGGACGGCTCGGCACTGCAACTCCACGGCAAGCGTTGAACCCTGGAAGACGAGACATGGGCTAAGAAGAGAGTGAAGGGAAGGAAAGGACAGCAAGATAGCCGAACCTGTTGAAGGATCCAGACCAAGGAGTCCGACATCTTGTCGGCGGGAATCCTCTCGAGGAGACTGCGGTCCCGGGGGAGGACGGAGCCCTCGGCCATCCGCTGGGCCAGGGCTCGGTCGACAAACACCGAGTCCCCAGGGGTGACCTCGAGGGAAGCCGAGCTGCCCGCCAACAGGGTTCCGATTCCCGGCAGCGGAGGCGGGGACGTTGCGACGGGGGTGGTTGTCAGGGCCACCGGAAGATCCCCGGTGGTCGCCGCAGGAAGCACGGAACACGCCGGACTGGAGGGATCCACATCCTCCTTCCTCTTCTTCCCTCCGTGAGGCTCCGCGGGCGCCGAAGGGGAGCGCTTCCGCCTCGCACCGTCCCCACCCTCGGGAACAAGAGGGGGCACGCCAAGGGCAGGAGGGACTGCACCGGACCCGTCGTTACCCCCCGCCTCTTGGGCTGGCGGGGCGGATCCGCCCCTTGCGACCCCCCTGGAGAGGAGATCGCCAGAAGAAGAGGCGGGAGGCGCGGCCACCACCTTACCCACAGAAGGCTCGGCTCGGCGCACCTCCTCCTCAACGGTCCGCCGAGGCGCCCTTCCAGAGGTACTACCCCGGCTCCGAGCGGCTCCGCGACGGATCAACTCATCAACATCACGGGTGAACTCACGACCAGCCATTCCTGCAAGGGAAACCGAAATCAGGGTAAGCTACGGGGCAACCCAGGACTGAAAAAGCGACCTACCCGGAGACCACAAGACGGCCTTCAAGAGTAGGTCGTCCAACAAAGACCAGATGGATTTCGCCTCCAAGGGGAGGGTCGACAGCAGCGCGGCGGCCGCCAGCTCCGCCTCAGAGAGGGCTAGCGTTGAGTCGGGCCGGACCGACCCGCCCCAGCCTGTCAGAATTTGGGCACCCTCCAGGAAGACCACGAAGACATAATCCGAACTCCAATCCCCCGACCAGCGGGGTAGCCCGATCAGGCATTCCCTCCTCGAGCGGGCTCGGAGTTGCAACCATGACCCGGGGCCGACCGTCTGGATCCGATAAAAGTAAAAGAGAAGGGGGAGAGACGGCTCCAGACCACGGGTACGGCAGAGCATCACGAAGCCCGTCAGTACCGCAATCGAACAGGGGGTGAACTGGCAAAGGGGCACCATGAGATACTCCATGACCTGGATGAGGAAGGGATTGAGCGGGAAACGAAGACCCAGGCGGAACATCTCGACGTAGACGCCGACCTCATTGCTCCTCGGAAGGCAGATCCGCTCGTCGATGAACGGAACTCGAACATCGTACGGGTAGCAGAGATACCTCTCCCGGATCTCCGTGGCCACTGAAGGAGGAGTCCCCGACGGCGTTCGGAGGATAACCGGGGGTACATTAAGCCGCACGGCAGCCGACGCCACATCATCGCCGGCGTAGTCCGGGAAGAGCTTCCCCTTCCCCTTATCTCGAAAGGAACGACTCCCAGAGGAGGAACCTGATCCCACAAGCCGGGGCCCGCCCCGCCTCGACTCAGGAGGGTCCCTCGCCCCTTGACCGGAACTACCTATCCTAAGAGCAGCCATAATATGAAAATAAGAAAGGAGTTACCTTTTATGTTAATTTGGAGAAGACAAGGAAACGAAGGCGATGGGAGACTCCAAGTTGCGGAAAGCAAAGACAGAGGGAAGAGCAAGGAAGAAGTTGGGATCTACACAGCCGGGGATCTTATATACCAGACTCAGAGGCGAATTCAAAGCGCCTGACAGGAACGCGGGGCAGGCCTCGGAGAACCGGTGGCGTTTCGAAATCGGCACCAAAGGAAGTCCAATCGATCCGCCTCATCATTACCTTCATTTATAACCACGCCTCGACTGACGCGCCACTCGGAACCCCAGGAGTCACATCGGTCGAACCGAACCGGCCAAGGCCGATCGGCCCCACCGATGGGGGCAATTGATACGTCTATTTTGCGAAGGCCCCACAACATAGGCCCAAAAGCACAGCCCACCGAACGAAACCCGAAAGATACGAGCCTGGATGCCCGACCGCCGATCGGAAGCCCATCTGCGCTATCAGGCCCGCCCGGCAAAGCCCCATAGAGGGCCCCCAAATATCGATCCGACCCGGCCCCGATAACGCACGAGTCACTCACCCACTCCAGCGATAACCGTTCCCCCGATCCCGTTACCACTTAATGGCTGTTATGGGGAGGTGCTGGCATGGCGCAGGGAGCGGCGAGGGGGGGGGGGGGGGGGGGTGGATTGAGGGGGCACGATCGAGGGCAGACGAGCGACGTGGGTCGGGGGCAATCACGGCGTGAGGTCTATAAAAGGGTTAGAAGGACGACTGGACAAGGGACCGCATCTCAGGTATCTAAAACCTAAGGTACTCCATCAACGACCGAGTTCCCCCATTTCCTCTCCTTCCTCCCCCGCTCGCGCCGTGAGACGCCGTTCAGATCTCCTCTCGAGTCGAACCGTCTCCGCTGGGCCTCCCCTTTAAGATCACTATCTGACTTAGGCATCGGAGGGGATTTGGCTGGAACCAAGGTCCGGCCCCCTGACGAGTGTTCTCGTCTACGGAGGAGGACATCAGATCCACGGGCCGAGGCTTCCCCTCCGCCCCTCACCGGCCACGCATCAAGCGAGACGACCGAGGCTTCCCCTCGTCACCCGACCGACCGAGGCCGAGCACGACCGTCCGAGGCCGAGCGTTTAACACCGGGCCGAGGCTTCCCCTCCGCCCCGCGACCGGCCACGTAACCAGCGGGACGATCGAGGCTACCCCTCGTCGTCCGACCGTCCGAGGCCGAGCGTCTCTGATCGGGTCGAGGCTTCCCCTCGCCCTCCTTGCGACCGAGGACCCCGATTCGGCCCAGCCGACGCGCTCCACGTCATCTGCAACTCCGACTCGCGTCTCGTCTGCACCAACTCGACACACCCGAGGGACCCCCGTGGGCCCCTTGACCACGTTGACCGGGTTATCCGCGGTCAACGCTTTTGTAGTGAGAAAACACTCTGAAACATTATGTTTAATATGTATGCTCCCCAAAGTTATTAACCCATGATCCCACGAACCAGCATGGCTGAAAACAAAAACATGTGGTTGTAACCCAATGGTTTTGTATTTTTGTGTTTGAGATAAACATGGATTTCAATCCCAGGATTTGAATTTGATAAAATATAATTCGCGACCAGGTTTTGACACAAATGCTAATATGGCCTGAAGTTGGTCGATTTTTGCGATTTTTTCAAATTTAGTAATTATTTAAATATTTTGCATAAAATAGATTTTTTATTGTCATATTTATCACCTTGGTACTTTAAAAGCTCTAATAATTCTCATTACATAACAATAAACATGGAGTTCAAATTCTTTCAAAGCTTACCTGATATTTTAGACCGGTAAAGATATAGGCTTGTGTATATTTATGGTCCTAAATCAAACTTAGGTGATCTTTATATATATAATCGACAATGCACATGTTAAAGAAATGACCAAAAGTATATAGATATTGGTCTTACCAAACATAAATGACCTTAAAGATGTCGTTTTACTTATTTATCCATAAATCTAAATAAAATAGTTATATATCATCATAGATTTGAGTTCTCTAAGGAACCTAGTTGATGAAACTCTCATATCCATTCTCTCTCCCTTCCCATCCACCATTTACTGTAGAAATGTGCAAATGGAACACTTCACAGTTTATGAGAAATAAGAAATGTTCAAAGTTAACAATATCCTTTTTAAAAGAGCGAAACATCAATGTTTGTGTTTAGCTACAACCAAAAAAAGAAATACAAAAGTTATCAAAATTATAAGTAGGATTCATGTTGAAGGATGGAGAGGCAATGGATCTTTAGCCAATCAACTAAAGTGGAAAAAAACTATATAAATAGGATAAAAATTAACTTTTTGGGGGTAAAGAAACAGGTTAATTCAACAAACAAACTTGCAATAACAACAAATTAACTGCATAGCAGAATAAATTTCCTTGAACAGAAGGCAATTTGTGCTGCAAATTCAGAGAATTTTGATGGTTACTCTGGACATTCAAAATTGATCTTGCTGTTTTTATCCACATTTAATATTCGAATGTCAATCTAAACAAATCCAAATGAAAGATAGTCTGTACATCAGGAGCATCAATGGCATCAACAATCCAATGGAAAACCAGCACTAGATGTTCGTACTAATTCCATCCGAAGCCAAAATCTTGGCAACTCTGTTAGGATACCTGTCATGCGAAAGATGATACATATTACTATTGGATTTTCAAAACAAACATTTCTTCAATAAATTGTATCTAAATTACCAAAGCTGATAAACACTGAGAATATACATGAAATGGTACTCAAGTCTCTAATTTGACTAAAAAGAAGCTAGGCATCACTACAAATTGTATACTCAGCAGCAAACTCAGTTGAAAGTACTTGGTACAGATCACTTGTATGCATGAACATCTCAGCATTTCATGTGCAAATCATTGTTCAGTCACCGTAAACAAATGCCTCGGGTGTCGAAGCATTATATTCGATGAGAAACAAATACAACATAGTAGAGAGAACCAACATCCTAGTTCCAATAGTTGAGAGAGAAAAATGTTACAACAAACATTCTAGTTCCAGTAGTTGAGAAAGAAAAAAGGTAACATTTTTCTTTGAAGGGGTATAACTAAGAAACCGAAACCGAAACAGTGATGTACTTCCTACTTAGAGAAACAATGGAGCCAAATAGACGATTATATTGTCATTGTGAAGAAAGAACATTGTAAAATGCATAATGCATGGGGTACAATTCTGAAAATAGCAGAAGAAATCATCATCAAAGCATGGAGAACGAATGGGGAAACAATTGGGTAGAAGAAAGATAAGGATGCATAGAGAAATAACACTTTCATCTCTAGTTCTACATATGAACATTTAATTCCAATATATCCTATTTGCCATAACTCAAGGAGATTGTGCAACAATTTCAGCTTCTAAATCACAAAATTTTGATATACTTCACTTTAAGAGGGTGCAGTATTCAATAAACATATGATGAATTTGGAAAACACATGAACTGGAAATTGAAAGTTTAAACCAACCTTGAGTAACAGAGGGCCGAAAACTATATTAAAGTTGAAAGATTTACATCCATATTTGCCATATTTTGCATGATCACAAAGACAATACACTGAATGTTAGAAAGCAACTGAATAAAATAACAAAGCTTTTGCAGAAATAGGGTCAGGATAAACTCAAAGTGAACAAACCTCCATGCTGGTGGATTTTTCCAGACGCATTCGTGATTGAGGGAACCTTACCATCTACATTGAAGTACACTCAAAATCAAATGCATATCAAAGTTCTCCAAACTAAATAAAAGTAATTTTTTTAAAAAAATCAAAAAATAATGTACAAAATTTAGAAAAATTAGGATACATCAAATATGCACCATGAGCGAAAGCACTGGCAAGCACCATGTAGAACAAACAGTCCCTAACATCTGGATTGTGCCTCAAAGCAATTCAGACTAACCCGATCGCAACAGGCACAATCAATTCGTAAAATTCCCCAGATCATAAATTAGGAAAATCGTTATTATGATACGTGCAGATCGGCTAACAGCCCAAGGCAAGTTGAATAAAGCACTACAGAACCACTACTGCATATGATAGGCAGAAGGAAATCATCACCTGCTTATGAATATGACTTTGGAAGGAGTTGTTTAGCTCCACGTGTGTACCGCAACATCGCCATCTTAATCTCTAGACTGGAAGCTTGACTGCAGATAAATTATGTTAGTTAGCGCTGATACAAATTTATTACAGAAAAAACTGTAAGGAATAAAATACAACATACTTTGCATATGTTCATTTCTAGAGTTTTTTCTTGCAACTTAAAATGATTGAAACCCTATTTTTGGAGTGCAATATCCAAGTTTTGGGATAGAATACACAAAACCCCATGTTTTGGAAACAAAATTGTATTAAAATGCAGTAAATAGGAACCCCCATAATCCCTACAAAGAAAAAAAGATTCTTTATATCATTGCAAGTATTGAGAGTTTCTTTGCAGACAGTTGCTGAACTCCATAAATTCGGATAGTTTGGATGAGCTTCATGGAGAGCATGCATGGTCTCAGTTCTTAAACACTCTATGCTATATATGGCAATGGTGAGTTGGACCGCCTTGCATTCACTTATGCCCCCACCCCAAACTGCTTGCCAGACTAAATGATCTCTGAGCACACAACCATTCGTGATGCATATTTGGTGAAGTGAGATGATGGCAATATGTCCTTCAATGTATATCAGATATACCTTCTATATACAAATAAACTATATATACATCCATAGAAACATGAAAAATTCAAGGGAAAAGGAAGGCTAATGGAGGCAACCCATGTACAATGCATGATTCCATGTACATTGTGTTGAGAACAGAAAGCAATGATGATCATTTTTGCTAATGGCTAATGAATGAGAAAAGAGGAAAATGTCAGTGTGGAAGCATTGAACTTTGGCATTTTCCTTTTTTCTTTCAGCAGAACATAATAAACAGGACCATCTCCTTCAACTTCAACTCCTCCCCTTGACACCCATCACATGCTCATTGAGACAAAGTGCAGACCCATAAAAATAATATTATTTTTTAAAGTCCCACATGCTCATTATTACTACTACTGACCAACTTAACTCATCCCTTTAAACTGAGTGAGTTTATCAAACATTTCATCCCAATAAACTGAGTGAGTTTATCAAACATTTTTAAAACCCCAACCAAAGGTCCCCTTCACCTCTGTTTTCCCCAAATAGGCCCCAAGAACCAAGAAAGTCAAAAAAGAAGAAAAAGTTGGGCTCTTGAAGTTGGATTGTGGGTAATTGTTATATCATTGAAATATCAAGTGGAGAGTGCTCTTTGAAATTTCATTGCCTTTTGGTTTCTCTTTTCTCATTG
Source organism: Scilla litardierei (assembly GCA_030789695.1). Classification (NCBI taxonomy): domain Eukaryota; kingdom Viridiplantae; phylum Streptophyta; class Magnoliopsida; order Asparagales; family Asparagaceae; genus Scilla; species Scilla litardierei. The sequence goes on along the minus strand of CM061133.1, from coordinate 243,055,496 downwards.
ATATCTTATTGCCATTTTTCCTTGACAAAAGGCAAGAGAGTGTGTGAGATAAAGATGTCACAAAATTTTTATTGGGTTTGGGTGAGGAGAACCAAGAATTAGAGAAGCATATTGGGTGCAAGACTGGGATCATTCAAGTTTTTAATATGGATCATTTTGTTACAGGGAGAAGGCTCATTGGGCTCAGCCATAAGAGTTTTTAATATGGATCATTATGTTTTTGTTATTTTCTATACTTCAGTAATAGAAATTTTTATTCTCTCCAAAATTTGATTTTTCTTTTCAAATCATTTACAGCAAAACAAACAAACCCAAATGCAAGTGTGTTGTGTTATTGTAAATTAACACTTGTAATATTCTTCAATCAGTTTTCAAGCTGAATATTTTTTTATTTTTATCATATAAAAGTGAAAATTGAAAATAAAATGCTGATCCCTCACGTATAACTGCATTGGATCGTAAACACTTCATTCTTCAAATTAAATTCAATGGATTGTCTAATTTTTTTAAAAAATTACCTGATCTTCGGAGAATCTCTCAAAAAGAGAAGAAACTGGTCCCGAGTTCTCAGTCTCTCTTGGGCTCTTCTCCCATGATTTCCTTCTCCATAACCAACTCTTTCGATCCATTCCACGATCTGTAAAAAAATCCATGAACTATATAACAGACTATTCCGTCTTTTTTATTTCAAGTAGCATGAAAGTAATGAAAATGATTTTATCATAACATATGAAGTATGAAGTGTTTGAGTTTCTCAAAGAATATACTGGATCATGGAATAGCATCAACTACCCAAAAAATTATCTCCCCAAACCAAACCATGGGCGACACATCACATGTGAATGGTGTGAAGCCTTCATAAAATAAGTCTGTTGCCGTATCAAAATAATCCCATGTTTTCATTAAATATTCTGTTCAACGGCTCATAATGCAGCACCATATTAAATATGCTTATATAGCCTCGTGTTCAAATCAAAAAACAAAAAAATAATTAACATAGACAAATGACAAAATAAAAAACACTCAGCTATTCTCGTCAAATTAAGGGAAAAGTTTAATTTTTACCCCCGTTGCCATCATACACACTCTGAGACTCATAGAACCCATCGAAACCATCAATATCATCCCCCTTTTAATCAGCAACCAGAGGGTTCTCATTAAAAGCAGAGAAAGCATTCATAATTTTCGCCTCCTGCTCATGTTCATCCTAATATTGAAGGGAGTTATTAGCATAAATTAGTAGGATAACGTGCAAATTCTAAAAGCAATGAAAAAAGGAAAAATAATGCCCTTAAAAACTAAAGATGAGAATGGCCAGCACCTGTCAATAATTGTAAGCAACAATAATTACTTAATAATAATAATAATCTTAATAATAAGACAGAGCACAGTCGCAAAATATTTAAAAACAAAAAGTTTCTTCGATATTCAGACAGAATATCATGAAACCAAGCAAAAATTAGACTTACCTCTTTAAACCTTGCCATTTTTGGATGCATCAGTGATCTACAGTTTATGATGTCCCACTGCACATACTCATCTATCTGCTCATCAGGTTAAAAAATAAAACAAAGTCATCGAAATCAAATAATGATGTTAATAACCATGAATCCAAGAACAAAACAATTGTCAAACTTCAATTTTGAATGGGAAACTTACTGGAATGTTATAATTTATAAAAAATAAGCACTCACTGATCAACTATCTACCTCAACTGTCCAAATGAAGAAATCCAATGGCTCGAGGGGTCTCGCAGGCGAAAGCGCAACAACTCAAATAAAATTCACAAAGTCTCCCTATAAATCTGCAAATGAAGCAAAAACCAACACAAAATATGGACACTTAAATCCACAAAGGTTAGATCATCGTAACTTCCCAAATGACACAATGAAGGAAATAAAAATCGAAAAGACGGCACAACCCTTTTGCATGGACTCTTCCGTTGATGTATTTAACCTCATTAAAAATGTTACTTCCTTCTATCATCCTCTCTCAGTCAATCTCTCCCAGCGGCTCACCCATCTTCATCCCTCCTAATATCCTCATAATATACTATATCATGGACATACCACCGGCTATATTCTATGGTACAGACAGTTCAGTAACAAAGAAAAGATACAAATGCTGGCTACAGGGAAAATGGCAAAGTGTTACAAATTTACACTTAATCAAATATTCAAACAAAGGGAAAGAATATTTCAAAAAGAAAACAAATAGATTTCTTCGAAACCAGTAGCAACAGAGATAATCTTGGTTCAAAAATCACACCATTAAATGAAATTAATGCACATACTGTATTTTACCTTCCTCCAAAAAAAGGAAAGTTCATAATCAAGTAAGAATCATGTAAACATATCTCCATAAAACTAAATCACTGTATCTAAAAAATACAACATAATTCCCCAATTTATGAGCATTAAAATTGGCACTAAATAAAAATGTTTAAATGAACACCTAAAATTAAACTAAATTTGAACATAATTCCAGCGGTCCCGTTAATTTAACCATTAATAGAAATTATTGATGTGATTGTGCTCTGTCTTATTAACCATTTTGTGACTGGAATCATTTTGTAATTGAAGTCAGCTCAAAAACATTAAGCATTTTGTGATTGAATCACATCTCAGAAAATGTGTTTTGTCTTTTGTGAATGGCCATCAACATTTTGTTACTGCTTCAAAATGGTTAATGTTTCTGAGCTTGCTTCAACCATTTTGTAATAAGCATTTTGTAATAAGAGAGAGCACAATCAAAAAATGGTTAATTAAACCTTAACATGAATTAGTGTTGTTTCTGAGCATAATCACGAATCATCAACAAAAAAACACTAAAGAAGATAAGCCCATGACATTGCAAGCTACAATATGAAATCAGCGAGCTAAGATTATGACAATATGGCATATGAAATCGGCAAGCTAAGAATTCAAAAATTCAAAAATTCAAAAATTGGGACATGAAATCAGTGCATATTGCTGATTGCTTCATATTGCTTCAAAAATTGGGACAAATGAATTTTTTCTGCTTCAAAAATATGTCTCAAATTTTGAATTCTTTCTGATTCATATTGCTTCAATATGCACTGATTTATAGACTTGGGACATATGAAATCAGTGCATACTGCACTTCATATTTGAATTCTTTCTGATTGCTTCAAAAATTCAAAAATTCAAAAGTTGGGACATATGAAATCAGTGCATATTCAAAAATTCAAAAATCAGCAAGCAGGTTTATAGACTTGGGACATATGAAATCAGTGCATATTGCTGATTTCATATTGTAATAAAGTCTACAATATGATATTGCTGATTTCATTAGTCAAAAAATTCATTGTTTCATCAAAAATAATAAATATAAAGGAAATTGGTATGTAGATGCCAAACTTTCAATATATGTCCCTCAAATATGCTCACCCGTTTGGTGTAGAATTATCCTAATCACACTTGATCTTAGCAATAGAAAGAAACACTTAACTAAAAACGCATGATCACAATTCTAATTAACACAATTAAAGTTCAAAAAGGCAATGTGTACCTCTCAAAAGACTGTAAAGAAGTCTAAAAGAAATAGCATATTGAATCGATTAGCCAATATTGCTCTTCCTCTGGGTCTTGGTTTCCATTTTTTGGTGATCCAAATTGGGAATGCACCAAAAATAGGAACCTAAAAAATTTGAACTGATTAGTTTGAGTTAAGTAACACTGCCACAAACACTGAAACCTTTTATACTATCAAAACTTACACTGCAGGCTAAAGTTCTCCACAAATCGGCTAGTGAAAAACTCATTCCATAGTATCATCTGCAGAAATGTTGAAGTCATAAATATTTTATTAGACCGATGAGATCTGATAACTAATAACACCAATAAAAGAAACAAAAGCACAATGATGCAGGACACAATTGAAGTTTAGTACGCAATCCAAAATAGTAAACACATGGGAATAATAATAATCAACACAGCATGACACATGGTCATTGGTAACGCAGTTCGGTGCACACACCTACATCAGCGGGGCCTCGCCCAGAAATTCAAATTACTCCACTAAAAATAATGATAATTACAATCACCAATACTATTTGATACTAGGGGAAACAAGTTCCCCCTCAATACAAATCGCTAGGGTTGATCTCAATCAACCCCGTGGAGTAATTTGCGCAAGCTCCCCTTGCGTGCAAGATCCCCTTGCAATACTGACCAAGATCAACTTCCTTGATCCCCTACCTCAGTAGTCGTCAGCCTCCTCCCGGAGCTTCAAATAACTTTCACCAAAGCTTATCTTTCAAAGCGATGCAACCCACGCCAATCCAACTTCCAACTTTACTTCGCTCACTCTACAAAGTTGTTAAGTTGTAATCAACAATTCCTCCGGTAAAATCACTGAGGATTTACCGAACAACTCCGAGCGTAGCAAGGCGAGATAGATCAGTTAAGTAGAGATCTCAGCAGACAAACAGATCTGAAGCCGAACAAATTTCCTTAACCATTCTACAACGGCTTCAACAAATATAACCAAGAGAACCACCTGATCCACATTGAAGGAGAAGATCCGAATCTGTTCAATAGATACGATAACTCCTTATCTCCAATAACTCCAAATCTATAACGACGAGGCCTTATCCTCAACAGTCGTAATTCAAACAGCTACATAGAAAGTCCACGATGACAGATCTCAGATGTTAGAACAACAAGTTCAACATTTCTTATTGTAGGGGAATTCGGCGGTCCCTTAGGGCACAAAAACTCTAGTCCCGTCCTAAGTCGGACGGAACATAGACAGGAAAAACAAAAGCAGCGGAAGAAAAACTATGTTAACTAATTAACATGCAGTTAAAACATTTTTAACTTAGCCCTAAGGTCCAAGACCCTATGCCAAGATCTATGCCGACTTGGGATGGATCTGACCATCCCAAGAAGGATCTAGCCTACTGCGATTAAACTAAACTAATGCTAATAAAATACTTTAACCACATACCCGGAATCTCAGCCCTGGAGCAGGCGAGATGTTCCGCGCCGTCTTCCGAGCTGCTCCCGTCCCATGCCGAGCCGCTACTTGAACCGCTCCCCGAACCGCTCCTCGAACCGCTCATCGAACCGCTCCGCATCCCGAGGCGATCAATCCCCGTGCCGCCGAGCCAACCACGCGCCGAAGAAAGTTTCACGCGAGTGAAACCCCCGCCTAGATTTCGGATCCAGAATCCGAACTCCTTTGTGGCTTTGCTAGAGCCCGCAGGAATAAGGCAGAAATTTAGGGAGAAGAGAAAATATTAATTTAAGCTTAGATCCGAGCGTGCTCCAACATTTACGAGAGCCGCTCAGATCTAGAGCTTGGGACGAGTTTTGAGAAAGGGGGGAGACCCCTATTTATATAGGCGGCGGTCTCTCCCCTTTTCTCAAAATCCGATGTGGGACTAAACAATGAGTTAATTTAAAATCAAGTTAGTTTGCACTTCACAAAGTGCAAACTTCCGTGAATTTTAACTCACTCACCGTTGCGTTTCCGGATTGATACAACCTATAATTACGACAAGCGTTCAACGGTGAAAGCATAGGAAAAAACCGTTCGTCAATCGGAGGTCGTTTGACCCTCCAATTGAGTGTCCAAAGATCAGCCCTAGGCTAGTTTTTCGCAAAAACTGAGCCGTCAAAAACTGCCCATTAAACCTAGGGTTCCACACCCAAAGGTGGGACCCACAAAACCTGACTGGGCGCCCAAACCCAGACCTGGGCACGGGCGCCCAAGTCTGGGCGCGGGCGCCCAGGTGCCTGGCGCCTGGCGCCAGGCGCCTGGCGCCCAGGCGGGTGCCTGGGCCGGGCCAAGCGCCCGGCCCAGAACGCCTGGGCGCCTGATCGCTCCGGGACGTAACCCTAAAGAACGGTTGTAGTTTTACCGCAAGTGCACGGTGTAGCAGCGAGCGGGATATCGAACACAGGGAGGACGAATGACCGTGCTTGTTCCAATCAACCTGGCTATCCAAGAAGAAAGATTTTCCTTTGGCGATCCTGTCACAATCGTCAGACAAAGTGCGGAAATATCAAATCAAATAAAGAACGTCTAGGGAATGGGGAATCCCCGCTACTCACCGTATCTCATAAATGTGGTTCGTCGGTTTCAAAATTGCTAGATTGAGATTTTGGATGGACTAGTTGCAACTGAATGTAGAGCCAAGCTCACGCTCTCGCGCTGTTGCCGGTCTATAGCTATCCTAGGTTTGGGTTCAATCTCTTGCAAACCCTAGCCTAGGAAAGCTAGCATTAGGATCAACATCATCGTCCAATCGCGCACCGAGCCCAATCTCTTGCAAACTCGGCTCGCGATCTAGATTGGGATAGTTCCTACCCGTCCAATCTCTTGCAAACGGGTATTGGCACGGAATTGCAACCGGAAACCCTAGTATCGGTCCAATCTCTTGCAAACCGATACTACGGAAATTCGATTCCAACCCAATTCGAATTTCTAGGGTTTCCTATCGAATCGGGATCCAATCTCTTGCAAATCCCGATCGGTATGAACTCCTAGCTAACCGTAGTAAATTGATCCCAATCTAATCCCTAGATATCAATTCTAGCAAAATTTCTACTAATTCATCACAAATATGAAGTTGGGCTTGTAGGGTTCATCCCCACGCCCCAAGACGTGGCGACTACTCACAATTCATAGCAAGATCACAAAAATAATCAATGAAATAAGCAATAGAATTCATCACAATATTGAGATATGCAATAAAAATAGAATTTTTAGAGAAGAGAAACACAAACCAATGGAGATCTGCAATTAATCCAACAAAAATCAAACTTTTTCTCCTCTCCAATCTCAAGAATAAAACTAAAAGGCTAATCTAAAAAGCTGCAAAAAATCTAAGGAGAAGCTCCCCAAAACTAGGGTAAAAACAGGGTTTAAATAGCCCCCAAAATCGTCCAAAAACTATGACCAAAATACCCCTGCGCAGCCTGTTTTCCGCAATTTTCGCTACAGGCAGCGCGTCGCACTCGGCCGAGTGACAAAAGTCGCTCGGCCAAGTGAGAAACCCTGTAATTTTCCAGTAAGTCGGGGTCTTCAGGGGTCTCTACTTCGGGGGCGGCTCGGCCGAGTGAGTTGTCGTCACTCGGCCGATGGCTTCATTGTACTCGGGCAGACGGGATTCTCCACTCGGCCGAGTGGGTCTTCTGAAGCTCAGGCAGCCGAAAAACAGAAACTTGGAGATTTTTGAAGGGCTTCGTCTGGGCGCCACTCGGGCGGACGTGATGTCTTCACTCGGCCGATGTGGTCTCCGTCGCTCGGCCGAGTGCACAGGTAAATCGTGTCTGATCTGATCGGCCGAGCGGTGTCTCGCTGGTCGGCCGAGTGGCTCCTCCACTCGGCCGAGTGAGACACAAAAAATGCCCAGATTGCTTATTTTGGCCTCCTCGTCGCTCCTGCGACGTCCGTTCTTCTTCCGCTCCTCTCCAACAGCAAAATACCCCTCGGGGAGGTTGTCGGTGACCGTCTAGAGTAAGCGCATCTCGAGATCACTCCAAATCGCGCCAAATCACCTGAAATGCGACAAAAACAACAAATCGTGAAAAGCATCGCAATATCGTCGATATATCGTGAAAAACATGATTTGGGCGATCTAAATGGCATGCAAAAATGCGGGAAAAAAGTGTAAAATAAGGAGTGATCAAAATCCCCCAAGCTTGCCTCTTACTCGTCCTCGAGGAAGATAAGCAAATGGCGAACCCAGTGGAATTTGGAAAACGAAAATGGCGAAAAATGGAAAATGAAAAACGGAGAAGAATGGAAAACGAAATGAAAATAAAGAAGAGAGAAAGAAGCGAAGAGGTAAGCTACTAGATCATTTCCTGAGGACGGGGGTTTCACTTACTCATATAGCATGCACCGAATGAAAAACTCATGTCAAAAGATTTTATTTTGATATCATAGTATAATAGTGCAAATAGAAATGGAAAACCCATGAACAACGATATAATCATGAAAAACGGAATAATTCTAAAATTAACATCGTCTGAATCATTTAAAGCGGTATACAAATCACAGATCACACACTTTTCAATTGAATGCTTTCTATCAGGAGTATAAGAGTATCACACAATAGAATAGAGAGAATAGAAAAGTATGGATTTCATGAAATGAATGCTAGGCTTAGATTTCTGGATTTCGTAAAGCTAGAAATAATCTCACCGAGTATAGAATATTACTTAGCCTAGGTTGTCGTGCAACGTCAAGTAGTCACTCTCTCACACATCAATGGATCCCCTCCCCCAAGCTTATCTATAAGCGTGGTGGCATAAAAAATATTCACATCCCCATTTTTGTATAGCTCCAAAGGTAATAAGAAGAAAGAAGAAAGAAAGAAAGTGAGATGGGATCTTTTATTGAGGATTTTTCCTCTTTTCTTTCTCTTTTTTTTTCATATAGCATATATACACAACGATCCCAACTCAAAGAGAGATAATGATATACAAGAATGTTCTTCTCTCTTTTTTTTTCTTTTTTTCTTTAGAGAATAAGAGATTTGGAGCTAGGAATTAGTAGCGGGGGAAATGCCATAAAATAGAATCGCTAAGGGGAGATTCACCAATGATTGTAAAAGTAGAGAAATGATGTTCAAGATTTGTGGAGAAAGAAATAGATATAACTCTCGGTTCACTCTATAAGACATGCACGACAACTTCAGCAGGGTAATCTAATCTACTCAGTTTCGATCACAAAAAAGCTAACTAATCCAGATTTATCATAGCTAACATCATTCAATCATCCTGAAGTGAAGTGTACAATTCATGCATATAGAAGTGATATAGGAAAAAGAAATCAGTACTCCAGATATAAGCATTCAATGCGTGAATCTTGGTGTGTTTTCTGTGATAGCATACATATGAATATTCAGACTCAGCTAATAATAGAACTTCATCCATTTTCATGTGGTAAAAGTGTGGGTTACTATCTCTAGATGCAAGGCAAGTCATAGCATATGATATCAGAAATAAAGTCTAAGACATGACAAATATAGCATGCATATAGAGTAAGCTAAATCCAATGTCATCATCATCACAAAAAAGTCATCTCTAGCATGAGATGAAAAAGAAATAAAGATAAAGGGAAGAAAAAAAAAGAACTATTTACAATGCGGCACACAGAAAAAAATAAGAAAAACGTGATGCATGGCAAAATAAAAGAAGAATGATGAAAAATAAGTGCAAAAGCGAAGAATGGTGTGAAAAACTAAAAATAAAGGTGGCAAATTGAAAAAGAACGTGAGAACTCACTCCCCCAAGCTAAATGGCACAGTGTCCTCAATGTGCAAAGTGTGGCACACGGAGAGACAAGAAATGTAAGGGGCAAGTGAGGATGCATGCATGAAAAATGAAAATAAAAAGAAAAATAATGAAAATATGATGTGGAAATGATGCATGCGCAGATATGAGTGATATAGATATATAAGAGTGTCACCAAAAACGCTCCCTCTCTCCCAGAAAAGATATATAAATATATGGTCGACATGAGAATCCCAAAATAAGTGAGGGGAGGGGGGGTGGACAAAAAGGCATCAGGACCCAGCAGAAACGGGCAGCACAACGGCAAAAGGAATCGATGGCATCAAGGGTGCCTAGGAAGGTGGTGCTGCACCGTCTCCGTCCTGAGGCGGAGGTGGTGGTGGTGGCTGGACAGGCCGCTGAGCGGGTGTGGGTGTGGAAGTGATAGTAGGCTGAGTGTGTGTGGAAGTGTGGTGGGAGCCTGCTGGGTGGGTGGGGGTACGCGCGGGAGATGCTCCAGAACCTGGGTGAGACAGTAGTGAATCTGCGGGTAGCAGCTCGAAGCGGCCAGCCATCGCAGAGACGGTGGAGGACAGTGTCCTAAGGTCGCCTCTGAGGCCACTCACCGCCCCCTCTAGAGCACGAATGCTCTGAAGTACAGTGTCGGGGGGAGGTGGTGCAGAGGGACGCACCGGTCGGGGCTGTGCAGGGCGTGGCTGGCGTACTCGAGTCGCGTATGTGACGGGCTCAGCGGGGAAGGGTACGAAAGGTGCTGCGCTCGCAAATGTGGGCCTGGCCTCAGTGTGAGGCCGGGGCACCGGCTGGTGAGAAGTGGAGGCAGCAGCAGCGAAAGAAGAGTGCAAAAGTGGCAGCGAGGCGGCCAGAGAGGTCAGTGGCACAGAAGTGTGGACAGACGCCACGACGCTCTCGGGAAAATACAGCAGGGGTGGAGACAGAGGTGACTACCGCTGGGGTGGAAGTGTGTGGACCAAAAGGCGCAACCCCAGCGGAGATCATGCTAGCCATGGTCTCCACGACCGCGGCAAACGAGGGCTCTCCACTCTCAACAAAGGTCGGTGGGTGCTCGCGGAGTGCGGAGCAAAGAGGCTCGACGGACAGAGGGCCGGTGGTGGTGGTGGGAGTGGTGGCGACAGCCTCGGAAGTGGTGGAGGTGGTGGAAGTGGGCTCAGCTGAGGTACTCTCGACACCGACAGAGGTGTCAGGAGCAGCGGAAACATCAGGTATGGGCTGAGGGGCCACAGGGTCAACAGGCTCGGTGGCAGGCTTGGCAGGGGCAACAGGGTCTACAGGGGCAGCGTGGGCCTACTCGGCCTCCTCGGCCTCGAGCACGTAAGCAGCGGGGATGAGAACATCCATCGCAGGGAGCCAGTCTGCCTGGGCTGGTGCAATCTGAGTCCGAGCTGGGCTCGGAAGAATCATGTAATCGGCCCCGTAAGGGCCGTGCAACCAGACCCAGTGACGCTCACCGTGCGGACGAAGCATCTTCATCCGGGCCATAACATCTATCGACAGAGAAGTGGGGCCCGGGACGCGTCGCAAGTCATCAGGGAAGTCCTCGCCGGTCATAAGAGCAAGCAAGGTGATCAGGCCGCCGCAGCATATCGGTGGCGAGCGCCCACCGATACGATGATGCGGTCCAAAAACCAAGCCGCGATATCGATCACGACGGC